>JAJIYU010013364.1:0-13945 GCA_030144865.1 Tinospora cordifolia
AATTTCAGTTCAAGCATTCAAAAATATATTTTCAGTTTTAGATTTGATTCTTGTTCGAATTTATGCATGCATAATAATCATGTCATGTTTAGTATCATGCTTAGGCTTTATCTCAAAGTATGATACATGATTTTAATTATTTCATGATTAAATTTTTAGTTTGATCATATGCTGAAATTATTTATTTTAGTTTCATGTTCTAAAATTTATCTTATGATTCAAGAATATATGATTTAACAAAGATGATGGTGATAATAACCACGTACCATCAAAGCAAACATGTGGGTTGCTATGGATGTTCTTTTCATATAATTAGTTCATATGGTTTTAAGACCAAAGTACTTGGTTGGTGGGTAAATTCCCTTGAAGTCCAAAAGTCCAATAAAATTGGCTAAGAAAAGCTATATTTCACTCCAAGGAGGTACTTTGTTAAGAACATCAAGGGTTTAAAAACCCTTTTGGTCTATAATCTCAACTTTAAAAAAAAATGCTGTTTGAATCGCCTAATGTATGCAAGTGTTTAAAATATGAATGTGTTACTGGTTTGAATTTGAAAAATGGTTGTTTGAAAGAGATCCACTAAGCTTTGTGCTCACCCCTTCCTCTTCCTTTTCAGGAAATTAAATTATGAAGACCATGAAATTTAGATTTTAGCAAGTTTCTTTTTTTAAATGTTTCTTTTTAATGTAAGAGCATGTTCTCCAATTTTGAATAAGTCTTCCGCTGAAATTTTATTTTATTTTAGAGGTCATGAATTTGTTTTGATCAACAATATAATAGTTTACATTATAAAGTTATGTACTTTCTTTTTTATGAATAAAGAAGTTGAATTTTCTTTATTTTTAATTGCTTTGATTTTATTGAATGATATTTGTATTCTTGAATCAATTCTAAGGCATGAGGTATTGAAAAATAGAAAGTCAAGTGTGTGTCACTTGTAAAGTAACATGACCCAACTCCCCAAATGGTTAAGTCCACTGTCCAATAATGGTGGTTATGTCCAACACTCAAAGAATGTGGGGGTTGGGGTGTTACAAAGGTGGTATCAGAGCCTAGGCTTTAGATGCCTTGGGCTAAAAATAGGAAGTTAAGCCTAAAATTTTTTCTTTTAGGTTCTTTTCGTGCATGGGTATAGGATTTGGTCTCAAAGTAAACAAACAGCAAAACATGCATAAAATACAATCGTACAATAAAGGAAACACAGCAAGGTTCTAAGCTTCCACCTAAGCTTTTTGGTTTAAGTATCCCATACCACTCTACCCTTTCCACGTAGGCTTTCACTCGAAACAGAGCCGCACCCAAAAAATTTTGCAAATTGCTCGATAACTAAGGTTATCGAGCCCACTATACTCCACCGTCCCCTATTAGCGAGCATAGAGAAACCCGTTCTGCCAAAGTTACTGATCATTTACTAATTCTTCGAGTCTAAGCTTCCTCCATAACCTTAAATTCCTATGCATCCCATACTACATAGAAACCAAAAGATATAGAAGCTTCCCACTCCCGTGTCTTGATCAAACAATTTTTTATTTTCACACAAGTTTCAGTCTCTAGGCTTTGTCCTAAAGGTTTATGCTTTTGATCCACTACGCCACTTATGGCTATACCATGTTTCTACCTAGGGTCTTTCCTCTAAACCTAGGGTTCAATCTGGTTGACTTACAACCTCTATCTAGTAAAGATACCAACTTTGGCATCTTTTTCGACTTCTAATTAGTTTATTGCCATAATTTTTCACCTTCTAATTTTCTTTATATAGAAAGTAAGAGTGTTCTTCAACTTAGACTACTCGTATAAGCTGATACGACAACCTCCACATTGGGCAGCGAGACCAAAGTTTGATTAGCAATCGCGCTTTCTAAGGCAAAATAACCCACCTTCCTTTCTATGTTTAACTTTACTCGGGACAAGACTTACCCACTATCGGCTCAACTTGTAGTCTTTGTATCCAAACAAAACATTTCAAAAACATATGTTTCCTTTTTGAAAACACTTTCTAAAATATTTTTCAATTTCAAAAATAGAAGGTAGGGCATTCAAGATTTAATTCAATTCAGAGTAAACTCTAATTTGAGTTTCTAATTCTAGTCAAATAGCTACTGATTGACTTTCTAATTCTAGACCGAGGCATTCAAGATTCAATTCGATTTAAAGTGAAACCTTAATTTGAGTTTTTAATTCTAGTCAAACAGCCACTAATAGACTTTCTAATTCTAGTCCAAGGCACCTGAAGCCTAGGCTTTGATACCACCTTTGGTATTAGAGGAAACATTCTAGTTTTGGCCCAGCAACTAATGCCTAGGCTCTGATATAACCTTTGTAACACCCCAACCCCTTAGAAATAGGTTTAATCTCAACCACAAGGCGGGTTGGGTCCTATGTTACATTTACAATTACATAACTTTTATCTCAATTCCTTTATTCTAACACTTATTGAAATATTCATAAATACACTTACATTGAGTTTAATATTCAACAAGATAATACAAGCGAATAAAAAAAAACTTCAAATCTTTACTCATTCAAATAAAATAAAAAGATTACATTCTTGAAATCAAATACAAAGATTGAGTATATAACTCTAATCAAAAATAAAATTCAGCAGAAGTCTTTAATTCAAAATTTGGCGCACTATGCCCTTCCAACATAAATTTTCTAAAAGGAGACTTTCAAAAATTCGTAGTCTTCATGAAATTCAATTTTCTAAAAAATAGAAGGAAGGGGTAAGCACATAGCCCAGTGGATCATGCATTAAACAACTAAGTTACTATTTCAAATCAATAGCACATCCAAATTCAAACACTTTCATGCATTAAATGATTCACACAACTTTTTGGTTGTAGTTGACATTAGGACTGAAAGGGGCTCTCCTTCCTTGATGTTCTTAATTAAGATACCCCTCTTTAAAGTAAAAAGACATTTCTTTGTCACTTTTCATTGGATGCCACATACCAAATATCCCTTAGTTGCGCCCTGCAACCATACATTCCAAGCATATATTGAGAACACCCATAGCACCCATACGAGTCACTATGATAGTATGTGATTCTTATCTTCAATTTCTTATATTTAAGAATCACATAATCATAAAAGAAATTCAAAATGTTAATATCAGAATTTTAAACAACCAAGAAAGCATGAAAACATTACATAGCATGCTTAAACATTAAATTAAATCCTAAACATGGATTCTAAGCATGGCATGCTCTCATGAGTGATTAAAACATAAAAACATGCTAAACTAAAATTAAAATATGATTAAACATGCTAGAACTAAAATACGAAATGCTGAAAGTTAGAATTCAAACAAGCATGAACGTGCTAGAAATTTGAAAGAACAAAGTAGAAGTTCAAGAAATTCCCTCCACTTTAATTTAAGTTTTTTTGTAGAATCCGATAGAGGTTGCCCTTATCTACAACTTTTAGAACTACAAGAACTTCTAATCACCAACAAAACTACTTCAATAACTCTCTAAAATACTAAAATAAGAACTTCTCACACAAGAAAGAAAAGAGAGTGAGAAGGGGTGCCTAGAAGAAGGCAAGAACAAGCAAAGTGGAAAGTGTCAACTCTTTGCTTTGGGATGAGATGAATGTGAACAAAAGGGGGTGTTTATAGGTATTCATGAGCACAAGGGGGCATCTAGGGTAGCTAAGGCAGCTCATCATGTTTGGGCATGTTTTCAAACTCATAAGGGGATGGTTTGGGTGAGAAAGGCAAGTTGGCTTGTGGACCCACTAAAGCTTGCCAAATTCCCATGAGTAAATATTTGATTCTCTATCTTATTTCTTATTTAATTTAAGTGAATATTTTTAGACTTTGATCAATTCTACTCTCAATTACGATGTCCCAGAGTAGGTTGGTTCACGGTTTAGAAACATTTCCCAGACAACACTTTGCTTGGTGATCACATCTGCATGAAGTGGAAACCTTCCCTTTTTGGCGTCATGGAAGATCTTTCTTTATGGAACTTCTAATTTTGGTTTGTGTGGCCAGCAAGGGACGACTAGGGTTTGTAAGTGAGCACGATTTAGGTTTTAGAAACTTCTAATAGGTCTGTCACATGTGTGCATACAACTACACACACACACATGGGTGTAGACGTCCATGAGGTGCATGGAATACTTGATCATTTTCTTTGGTACATGGGATCACTTTGTCTTGATTTCTAACCATGATGACACCTCATATATGTGAGTGTAATAAATTATTTATATGGAACATGGGATCATTTAACAAAGATTCAAGTAATGGACACATCCCATTGGGGTTGGGTAGGGTGAGGGTATATCTGATCATGGTGTTCCACCCTGTGTCTTGCATGTATTAGGAGTGGCCATCACTTCATGGGTTCACAAAAATCAAATAAAAATTAATATCTCCTTATTTACATGGAATTATAATTTATATCCTATAGTTTTGGAATCACATGAACCTAATGCACATTTTAAGGTATGGTTTGGCCCTTGGTGGTTTTCCTTCAAAAATTTTCCTTATTTAAGACCCACTGAGGTCACTAGGCAAATGAAAATTCAAATCTTGGCCAATTGTTTTGATTTTTGGATACGTCATTCAGTTTTTTAGTTCATGTCATTTCGTTTCATTTCGGGTCATTTTGATCCCCTGAAGTACCTTAAATGACAATTATTTCTAATTTGGAACCCCTGAAGGGCGTTTGGCAAATGAAATCTTTAACCTCAACCAATTGTTCTAATTTTTGGATATGTTGTCTCCTTAGTTCGTTTATGTCACCGTACTTCAATTCAAGTTGTTTTGGGCCCCTAAGAGGCATTAAATGAGAGTTCTGGAACCTATTAGATTTAGCCTTGAAATGAGCCCGGTTTCATTTCGCACCCAAATTTCACTAAATAAATGATAAATTTCATTTAATTGAGCACAAAGAATTTAGAGTATTACAGCTTACTTCAGTTGCCCTTGAAATCAAGGACAACAGAGCTCAACATGTCTTCTAATGTTTTGATGACTCTCTCAGACTAACCATCAATTTGTGGATGGAAAGCGGTGTTCATGCTTAATCAGGTGCCCAACTCATTCTGTAGACTTTGCTTGAACTGTGATGTGAATCGAGAGTCTATTCAACATTATGCTCTTAGGCACACCAAAGTCACACTATCTCCTTTACATAGAGTTATCCCAACCTACTCACTTGGTCTGTAGATCTAATGGGCAAGAAATGAGTCACCTTAGTGAGCTGATCTACAATCACCCAAACAATTTCTTGTCCTTTTTTGTTCTAGGGAAATCCACTAACAAAGTTCATGGCAATGTTATCCTACTTCATTCTGGGACTTGGAGTGGTTGTAACATTTTAGAGGATTTTCGATGCTCTGCCTTCACCTGCTGGCATGTTATGTACTTGGAGACACACTTAGTCACATCTTTCTTCATTCCTTGCCACCAGTAGGTCTTTCAAAGGTTTGAAACATTTTGTCACTGCCTGGATGCATCATGTACTTGGTCTGATGAACTTCGTCTAGTATGGTTTGCTTACTTAGTCAATTTGAGGTACAAAAATTCTATCTCTATGTCTTAGGGTATTTTTGGCATCTAATCTGAACTCAGTATGCTTACCCTATTGGACTCTTCTATCAGGCTTTTGAACATTTTATCTTGCAGTTTTTTTGTCCCTGATTTGATGTACAAGAGTCTGTTAGCAAGTCATGTCGTAGAGGTAAGCCTGCTTTTCGTTAGCAGTTAACCCTTTTCCTCCTCATGTTTGATAAATTTTCTACTCAAGGCATTAGCCACCACATTGGCCTTCCTTGGATGATACTGTAGTTGGAAATCATAATCCATAAGGAAGTCCATCCATCTACGCTACCTGAGATTCTACTCCTTTTTAGTGTAGATGTATTTCAAACTCTTGCGATCTGAAAATAGATCAAACTTCTCGCCATAAAGGTAATGTCTCCAAATATTTAGGGCAAATACGATGGCAACTAGCTCCAAGTCATGGGTCAGGTAGTTTTGTTCATAGATTTTCAGTTGTCTTGAGGCATATGTAACAACCTTTCTGTTTTGCATGAAGACTACACTTAATCCGTTTTGTAAAGCATCCATATACATAACATATGTAATACTATGGGTAAAAGTGACTAGGATGGGGGTTGTAGTCAGTCTCCTCTTCAAATCTTGGAATGATAGTTTACACTTCTCATCCCATTTGAACTTTACTCCCTTTCTAGTCATTTTGGTCATGGGTTCGGCCAATTTAGAGAAATCTTTGATGAATCTTTAGCAATATGTAGCTAGGTCTAGAAAAGTTCTAATCTATGTAACCATTTTTCGTTGCTTCGAGTCCATGATAACTTCCACCTTCTTAGGTTCTACAAAAATGTCTTCTATTAATACTACATGGCCAAGGACCTTGACCATCTTCATCAAGAATTTACACTTGCTAAACTTGGCATGCAATAGGTTTCTCCTAAGGGTCTCCAACATAATCTTCAGGTGTTTTAAGTGTTCAGCCTCCAACTTAGAGTAAATTAGGATGTCACCCACAAACAACACCACAAATTGGTCATGGTACCTTCTAGACACTTTGTTCATCTAATCTACAAAAGGCTACTAGGGTGTTAGTCAAACCAAAGGGCATCACTATAAATTTCAAGTGTCAAGGCCGCGTCTTGAAGGCCATGTTGTGTATATCTGACTCTTGGATCCTTAATTGATGGTATCCTAACCCAAGATTAATCTTAGAAAAATGAGTGGATCCTCGCAATTGATCAAATAGGTCATCTATCCTTGGTAGAGGGTACTTGTTCTTCACAGTTGCCTGATTCAATTTTCAATAATCAACACATAATCTCATGGACCCATCTTTCTTCTTCACGAACAGTAACAAAGCTCCCCATGGTAATTTACTTGGCCTAATGAATCTTTTCTCTTGAAGCTCGTCTAGCGGAGTTTTTAACTCAATCAGCTCTACTAGTGCCATTTTATAAGGAGGTATGGCTATAGGGTTGGTTCCAGGGTCAAGTTTAATCTTAAACTCCACTTCTCTAGTAAGTGATAGTTTGGGTAAGTCATCTGGAAACACATCTTCATATTCTCGAACTACTTCTAAGTTTTGCATCCCTCTTTGTTCTTTAGAGTCCTCCTCTAAGAGTTTCTCAAACACATCTTTCTGCCTCAAGTAATTCAACATGGCTATTGTCGGGCTTTTAGGTAATTTCTACATGTCACCATTGATTCTATAGGTTTCTCACAAAGGTAATGTTATCATCACGCACCTCTTAGGACAATCTATTTTTGCTTGATACTGGTTTAACTAGTCTATCCCCAAAATTACATCATATCAATAAAATGGAAGTACATAGAGGTAGACTGAAATCAATTTTAATCTTCAAACCTAGGTTAAAACTACACATTCTTTTTGAAGTGGCAGTAGTTCATATAGGTGTGGATATTTTCAAAGTTATAGGCAATGTTTTTGTTACTAGTTGCAACCTATCTACTAGTTTTTAGCAATAAAGGATTTTGTAGCACCTAAATCAAACAATAGTTTCACAACAACATTAAACAATAGAAATGTACCTTCTATTACAAGGACTTGTTCCTCTTGAAAGTTAGCCACAAAAAATACTCTAACCTAGTTTTGTCCTAGACTTTTGTTTCGGTTTTGTCCATGGTTGTTGTTTTGTCTGGGTTGTTGTTGTTGAGGACGTCCATTCTATCCTTCTCTCTGATTGTGTTATTATTGTTGGGGAGCCTGGGCTTTGGTAGGACAAGACTTTGCCACTTGTCGTGGCTGGTTGCAGTGATAACACAACTCTTGTGTTGGTGGCATAGCATACTAACTATATCTTATGCTTCAATACCTTAAATTCTTTGTACTTAATAATATGAAACTTATCATTTATTTCGTGAAATTTGGGTGCAAAATGAAACAAGGCTCATTTTAGGGCTAAATATGGTAGGTTCCAAAACTCTCATTTAATGCCCCTTAGGGACCCAAAAACAACTTGTAATGAAGTAAGGTGACATGAACCAACTAAGGAGACAACATATCCAAAAATTAGAACAATTGGTCGAGGTTAAGGTTTTCATTTTTCAAACGCCCTTCAAGGGGTCCAAATTAGAAATAATTATCATTTAGGGTACTTCAGGGGATCGAAATGAATGATATATCCAAAAATTAGAATAATTGGCTAAGATTTGAATTTTCATTTGCCTAGTGACCTCAGTAGATCTTAAATAAGGAAAGTTTTTTTAAGGAAAATCACTTAGGGCTAAACCATACCTTAAAATGTGCATTAGGTTCATGTGATTCCAAAACTATAGGATATAAATCATAATTCCATGAAAATAAGGAGATATTAATTTTATTTGATTTTTGTGAACCACTGAAGTCATGGCCACGCCTAACATGTGCAAGTTACATGGGTGGAACACCATGATAATGTGCACCCTACCCTACCCAAAGCTTTATGGGACATGTCCATTATTTGAATCCTTGTAAAATGATCCCATGTTCCATGCAAATGACAATACACCCACATTAGTAGACATTTTATATGGTCTAAAAACCATGAGACATGATCCATATACACCCCAACTTGATTGTGTACACCCACACCCACTTAAGCCAAAATTAACCCAACCATGTACATGTATGTGTGCACATGTGAGCAACCCTATTTAGATAGTTTCTTCGAATCAAGATGAGCATCTTTGACTATTATATGGTGTCCTCTCAAATCTGATATTGTATACCCATGCTTGATGTCCAAGAAATAAGAGAATGGGAAAGTATTTCTTGTGTGTTTGTGCGATGAGCAAGCAAGCAAACCAAAAAGGAAAGTTGCCATGAGCACATATGGGACATCCCATTTGAATTAGAATATGATTTAAACTTCTTTTGTTTTCACACATAGTTAAAAAACAAGATTGTACTCATATCTTTTGAATTAGAAAGTCATAGTAGTCTCACTAGCCAACCATGAGCACACTTGCCCTCTTTATGCAAACCATCCCCTTATGAGTTTGGAAACATACCCAAACATGGTGAGCTGCCCTAGATGCCCCCTTGTGCTCATGAACACCTATAAATACCTCCTCTTGCTCACATTCATATCATCACAAAGCAAAGAGTTGACACTTCCCTCTTTGCTTGTTCTTGCCCTCTTCTTGGCATCCCTTCTCACTCTCTTTTCTTTCTTATGTGAGAAGTTCTTATTTTAATATTTTAGAGAGTTGTTGCAGTAGTTTTGTTGGTGATTAGAAGTTCTTGAAAGTGGTAGATAAGGGGAACCTCTACTGGATTCTACAAAAAAACTCAGATTAAGGTGCAGGGGATTTCTTGAACTTCAACTTTGCTCTTTCAAATTTCTAGCATGTTTATGGTTGTTTAAATTATAATTTTCAGCATGTCTTATTTTAGTTTCAGCATGTTTATTCATATTTTAATTTTAGTTTAACATGTTTTTATGTTTTAATCACCCATGA
Source organism: Tinospora cordifolia (assembly GCA_030144865.1). Taxonomy (NCBI): domain Eukaryota; kingdom Viridiplantae; phylum Streptophyta; class Magnoliopsida; order Ranunculales; family Menispermaceae; genus Tinospora; species Tinospora cordifolia. Next base: position 9,470 of record JAJIYU010013364.1, read on the forward strand.
AAGTATGCCATGCTTAGATTCCATGTTTAGAATTCAATTCAACATTTCAACCATGCTATGTGATGTTTTCATGCTTTCTCGGTTATTTAAAATTCTGAAATTTATATTCTGAATTTCTTTCATAATTATGTGATCTTAAACTTAAGAAAGTGAAAATAAGAACCACATATTGTCATAGAGACTCGTATGGGTGATATGGGTGTTCTTAACACATGCTTGGAGTGTGTGATTGCGTGGCGCAACTAAGGGATACTTGGTAAGTGGCATCTAATGTAAAGTGACAAAGAAATGTGTTTCCACCTTAAAGAGGAGTATCTAAATTAAGAACATCAAGGAAGTAGAACCCATTTCAGTCTTATCAACTACAACCAAAAAGTTGTGTTAATCACTAAATGCATGAAAGTGTTTGAATTTAAATGTACTATTGATTTGAATTAGTAACTTAGTTGTTTAATGACTGATCCACTGGGCTATGTGCTCATCTCTTCCTTCTATTTTTCAGGAAATTGAATTTCATGAAAACTATGGATTTTTAAAAATCTCCTTTTAGAAGGTTTATATTGTAAGCATATAGTACCCCAAATTTTGAATTAAAGACTTCTGTTAAATTTTACTTTTGAATTTTAGAGTTATGTACTCAATCTTTGGATTTGATTTCAAGAATATAATCTTTTTATTATATTTGAATGAATAAAAATTGAAGTTTTTCTTTACTCACTTGCATTATCTTGTTGAATATTAAACTCAATGGAAGTGTATTTATGAGTATTTAGAATAAAGGAATCGAGATGCAAGTTGTGTACTCGTAAATGTAACATAGGACCCAACTCACCATGTGGTTGAGCTTAAACATGTTTCTAGGGGGTTGGGGAGTTACACATGCATTTTGCATGTGTTTTGCATGGTTTAAGGAGGAATTAAGAAATATTTGCATTCATATTTGCATTTAAGCATTAACAGACACATCTGCATATCATTTGTATAGTGAAAGAGTTTCAATGTGATTTTGCTTGTTTATATTTGTGGGTTAATGCTAAAGAAAGGTTCTTAAGAATTTATGTAGGTTCACGATGAGTAATTACAAGTATACTAAGGATTGATTATTAGAAATGACCCAAAATTGTACAATTCAACTTATTACCGCGGTAGGGAAACTCATTACCATAGGTACCAATGCAGAAAATGAAGAACGAGCCCAAAAAAAATATTGCTACAGTACATTACCACGATAATGTGAAGCAGGAATTCGTTACCAATGTAACTGATCGTAGTAACCAGAGGACCAAAAGTTTGGGCAAATGTATTACCGTAGTAACTAATCAAGGCAACCAAAGAACCAAATTCAGGGTAAATACATTACCGTGGTAACCCGCGGTAATGAGTGAAATCAATGAAGAATAGTAATATTACCACGGCAATAAACTGCGGTAGTGTAGAATTAGATAGGAAGTGATATGTCCCCTGATTTTTGGATTTGTGTTGCGCCTGAATTACCGATACCAGCTACCGTAGTAATGTGACTGAAAAGGTGATTTGAGCAGTCTTGAGCCATAACTATAAAAGGAGAAGAATTCTAAGAATTTCATATCAATCACTTACCGATTCAACATCCATTGCACATACCTTTGAGCATTAATTGAAGATATTTTTGAATATCAAGGAGGTTTCGCTAAAGGGCTAGAGCAACGAGCAAGGGAAGAGATTCAAGTCTTTCTAGTATGATTTTTATTGTTTACACTCCTTGTATCTGTATTATTTACATTATGTCAAACTAAACTTTCTACTCTAGGATGTAATTTCAAGTGTATGAACCCTTGATTCTAAACTTAAATTCCTAAGTGACAGATAGGAGGATTCCACTCAAGTTCTTAAGTAATCTATGTTGATGTTCTGTTTTATTTCTTGTGATCCTAATGCTTTCTATTTAATGGCCATAGATAGGAGGATATTTAGATTATTTTATGAACTCAGGAGAGAGGTTTAATAGTTGGATAATCAAGTTATAATCTAGGATGAACAAGTGGACTGGGGGTAGCTGGTGTTGACAAGAGGTTGCATGTGAAAAATAGAACATTACTGCATTAGTTATTCTTTGGTGCGCCTCAAGAGAACGTATTTGGAACTTGACTAATAAGTGTTAAGATAACCCAGGAGGGAGTCTTAATGGCAAGTGTTAACATAAGATAGATAGTTAAGACTAGAATTAATGGGGGATTGCACGAGACTTTACTATCTTAGAAGCATGATCAATATAGTCTTCAAACTAGTTTTCTATTATTTTGAATTTCATTTCTATTTAACAATCACCTTTAATCTGTAGTTTTGATAAAATTGATACTAATAGTAGATTGGGCTTTGATTCTGAATCCATTCCCAGAGGATGACATCCGATTTTCAATTGGTTATTACTACTTGCGACATTGTATACTTGAAGTGTACACCAACAAGTTTTTGGCGTTGTTGCTAGGGAACAACGAGAAATAATCTTAGATTTAGTTGAATTTGGTTAAATTTTAATCAAAACATGTTCTTATTGTTATTTTATTTTTCTTTTCTTTTTTTGATTTGACTGATACACTTGATCTTGGATTGTTTTGCTTCTAGAGTTTCAGTTGTGAATGAATATAGACTCAATTGAGCTGAACGATCTTGATTTGGCTAAAACACTTGGACAAATTCAGGGCAAACATTTCACATGGCTGAAAGTAGCAGATTCATCATTGTAACATCTCGAAAAATTTATATGAAAATTAAATTTTTTTACTTAGAAAATTATACAGAATTGACGAATGAGAATTTTGGTAAGTCCTAGTTACCCAAATGAGGGATAAAAATCAATTTAGTGGATTTTGGAAGAAAAAATATGAATATAATGTATATTATCGGATATCATAGCCAAAAATACAAAGATATGTGCAATTTTTTATGAAAACAGGATTAGAAAGTCAATCGGGATCGAGATTTGGCAAAAATCCAAAAAGAAAGCAAGAAATTCTGCTGAAAAATAAAAAAAAATAAACTTAAAATGCATCCTACGATCCAAAAACAATCTGCCAAAATCCAAAGAATGGGATTAAAGCCAAAACGAACACTCGAGTGCACTGGATCATCAAGATTGAATGGCCAGAGATCCGCATACGTAACTTGAAGATGATCGTGCGGCCAAAAAAGAGTTCGTTGATCGCGAACTAGATCTGAACACTGCAATCTATGATCATCCAACGACCAGGATTCGTGTTTACGGTAAGATGATCATCTGGTGCTGCACTCGAGGTGCATCCAATGGTAAAGATCAAAGCCGTGTGATTAGATCGCGAACGTTGATGCACTCGAGGATCATCGGACGATTCAGATCAAAGCCGTTTTGATTAGATCATAATCGTTGATGCACTTGAGGAAATCTAATGGCTGAGATCGAGAATCCGAATTCTGTTGATCGATCCGAGATCAATTCGACGATTTCAATCAAAATTCGAATGTGTGTCTCGAGGAAAATTCGAGGAACCAGATAAAAGTCAAAATTTAAAATACAAAAATTACGTTAAAATTAACGAAAAATATGAAAAAAATATCCGAAAATTCTAAAAAATAGTTTCTAAATTCCAAAAAATATTTCTAAAATTTGAAAAAATTCTGAAAAATACTCATTTTGCTCCAAAATTTAGAAAGTATGAAATTAGGGAGAATTAGGGTGTTTTATTCAAAGAAGAACACAAAACTTTCTAATTTTCTCCTTTGGAAAACCTATATAAAGCCCCCTAGGCTCATAATTTTATTCATTCCAAAAAATAAGAGCTGAATGTTCTTCTTGTTTTCTCAAAGCCTTCTTCTTGGCACATTTTCCATCTTCCCTTCTTGTGTGTGTGAGAAGTTCTCCTCTCGAATTTGGAAAATTATGTTGGGCGATCTTCATTGGTACTAGTACGCGGGGGGAATTACTACCGAAATTTTGGAAAAAAAGCGTCACAAGGTGGAAATGATTTCCAGAACACCCTTTTGTTCTTATTTGAATTCATGGCATGCTCATTGTTGTGTGTTTTTCACTAAATTCAAAGATTTTCAACTTAAGTTCTAGAATTTTAAATGTTTATTTCAATATTTCAGTTTTGATTCATGTTTGAGAAATCATATCATCCATGCCATGTTAGTATCATGCTTAAGCTTTTAATTAAAGTACGATGCATGTTTTATGAGTGTATCATGATTTGACTGGGTATATTCTAAATTTTAGTTTGATTTCATATTCTAAAGTTTATTTTATGAGATCATGATATGAGACTTTAATCAAAGATGATGGAGATAATAATCACGTACCATCACAGTAAACATGTGGGTTACTATGGATGTTTTTTTCATATGATTAGCTCATATGGTTTTAAGACCAAAGTACTTGGTTGGTGGGTAAGTTCCCTTGAAGTCCAAAAGTCCAATGAAATTGGCTAAGAAAAGCTATATTTCACTCTAAGGAGGTACTTT
>JAJIYU010013365.1:0-13890 GCA_030144865.1 Tinospora cordifolia
CCCCCCCCTTTATTTCTTTTCTCGCCCAAAACTTGAGTGTCCAAAAATAATTATATATATATATATATGTATGTATGTATGTATGTATTACACTATAGAAATCACAAGGGTTGTGCGAAGAAAAAAAACAAACAAAAAAAAAAAAGGAAAGAAGCTAGTTTGTTGTGTTGGTACAAGAATAAGAGAAAAAAAACAAAGAGCTACTGCGTCTTCAGTTAGGCGAATAAGAAACAAAGAAGAGCGAAGAAAATAAATAAATAAAAAATATTTACAATAAACAGGTTGCACCTTAAAAAATAAACTTTTTATTTTTATATTTTACCTTCAACCCTTAGGCAAGAAAAGAATAAAAAGAGAACAAACAAAAAAAAATAAAAATAAAAAGGAAATTGCCATGTTTTCATGCCAAGAAGAAGAAGAAATAAGAGGAGGGGAATGAACTGAATAGAGAAAAATAATAAAAAAAAGAGCAAACCACAGCTTGTTGCATTTCACATCTGGGCAAAGAAGAAGAAGAAGTTGTTGTGCAACGTGATGAAGAAGAAGTAGCAGCAGTAGCTATGTGTGTTTCCTACGCGAAGAAGAAGAAGAAAAACAAGATGTTGTGTGCTATGTGAAGAAGAGGAAGAGCGCAAATTTGCTACGATTTGTGCACAAAGAAGAAGATGAAGGGGAAGAAGATGATACAAAAGAAGAGGAATGACGTAGTAGAAACTGCCATTATTTCATCTTCTGTGTGAAGACGAAGGAGAAGAATTACACAGGAAAGAAGAAGAATGAACGAAGAAGAGTGTTGTGTTCTCTATGTGAAGAACGAAGCAGCAACTTGTTGTTGCATTCTAGAGCGAATGAGGGAGGATGCACTGCTATTGTGCATTTTTTGCGCAAAGAAGAAGACAAAGCTAAAACGAATAGGGGAGGAAAGGGATCGTGATTTCTAGGTTTAGATCTGTGAAGATGATACCTTAGCTTTCTAATTTTCTCACACAGAAAAGCCCCATCAATGATGCCCTAGATTTCCAAGTTCATGAAGGGAAAAGCTTTGAAAAAAAAAAGAAAACAAATTTGTTGATTTTCGTTTGGAGGGCTTTTCAGAGGGTTTTGAGCATAGAAAAGTGAGATTTGTGAAGAACAACCCTCACAACATATTCACAAGCTCAGATTTGTGATTCATCGAGCTACGAGGGTGTGTTCGAAGGTTTCGAAACTCGAAACTAATGCGAACAGGTGAGCCGTGTTTTCCCCTATTGAACACATTTTTAACATCTTTATTTTTGTGAAATCTAAAATATAGAGGTTTGTGCTTTGAACAAAATAGATTTGAGGCATCGAGGCCTCATTTTGGAGAGGAAACCAAAGGGTAAATACAAAGCAAAGTGGTATAACCTTCGACTCCTACATCCTTGTGTTTTGATATTTAAAGTTAAGTGTTTGAACTTGTTGTGGATGCAAAAATTGAAATTTAGCCCACAAACCTTTGCATTTTGGGTGTTCGCTTTCAAACTTTTATGTTTAAGACTATTGCATTTGAAAGCCTTGTTTTTTATTTAAACATGCATGTAGTATATCTAATAACTAAAACTGATATTAGTTTTGTTAACACTCCAACCCTCGGTCCCTTTGTCTCTTGGTCCATGCGTGGAGAGTCGTGCCCATATAAAAGGAGAAGTCGTGAAATGGTCATCCACTGAGGACCAGAGCACTACGGAAAACTATATCTCTCATCAAACCATTTTCTTTCAAGAAAAATAATGAAATGAATTTAAATATACATGATATCTTTGGAAATGAAAGTTTATAAGTAAATGAAATTGATTAATAAAATTTCAAAGAAAAACACGTGGTTTAAAAGCCAAGTCCAAAACAATTAAAGTTTATGAAAATAAACCAAGACAATTAAATTACATGTAAATTGAGTAGTCTAAAAAGAAGAGGGGCACATGCCCTATTCAAATTAAATATAGAAAAGATAAGATATACAAAAAAACGTTTAACAACCTCCCTAATGAGGTTTCAACAAAATAATCAAGTCCCTCGTGGTAAGTGTCAAATATCACCTGAAAAATAAAAGTCGGGTAAGCTCAAAAGCCAAGTGGATCATTCAAAATATCGCTATCATTATTTAAACCAATAATAAAAAACATGCAAACACTTTTATGCATTGGGGCATTTCAAACACTTCATTGGTCATTCCGTCGCAAACAAAAACCAAAAGGGATTTCCCTCGGTGTCCCCCAGTGGTTCGAGACAACATCTGGAGGTAACGCCCACAAGCTCATTACCTTTCGGGACCTTGACGAGAGCATGAGGTCCTAAGTGACACTCAGCCCCACAGACAGTCTAGGTTGGGGACACTCACGATGACATTCAAAGGCCAGTCATTGCCCCAATACGTGGAGTTTTGAATCTTAATTATTTTTCTTTAGTTTCCCATCACATTCCAAAATCATATACGTCACCATTCATGACAAGCAACACTTTGTGGAAATGTAAATCAAATATGCTAGGCATCCATATAATTAAAGCAAATAAACTATTCTGTATTACCTAAGCATGTAACCATAGTAAGTAACTAAACATTCATCACGAAATTTTAGCGTTCAATTTAAGCAATCCAATCATTATATTTATTCCAAGCAATCGTAACATGCTTCTACGTATTCCTCTAAGCAAACAAGCATCATGTTTGGTATTTAAAAATCTAAATAATATTAGCAAATAAGGTAATTACACACATTTTTTCCTTTCCATTTCCTTGGGCCTCCACGCCGCACCATACTTGTTTTAGATCTTCAATCTATAAGATTTAAATCAATTTTATTTGAGTTTAACTTATTTTTATTTTTTAGGTCTCTTGAAGCATTTTTTCCCATGTCATGAATGTACTATGGTACTCACAAGAGATTTGTTTTTTGAAACAAAACCCCTCATGTGCACACAAAGCATCACGTTGTTCCCTCTGGTGTTTTGCACATTGAACGCCCCCAAAATAAAATAAAAAATTTAGGGGTCTCAAAAATGCGAGGTACCAAATGCTAGCATTCAAAAAAAATGTGAGGTCTCAAATGCGAACTTTTAAAATGCAAAATCTCATATACAAAAAATCTCAAATGCAAAGGTTGGGAATGCGAGATTTCAAATACGAAACTCTCACATGCGATGGTTCAAAAAAAAAAAAACTTTCAAATGCCAAGGTTTAATTGATACATGTCACTTTATGTGGTTATGTTGCTAGTTAACTCGGCGAAAGAACCTTTCGACTGAATGTTGAGACCTTAGAGATAGTAGATAGGGGTTTGGTGTTGCCACGGGGGCACAATGGATTATAAACATAAACAAAAGCTTTAAGGACATAAGTTAGAGATTGAAAATGTGTAAAAATGAACATTTGATTAGTTAGGATACGAGTTCGAGAGGATCTTGTATATCTGGTTTCTATGTGGTATGAGACGCATAGGAATTTGGGGATGTACAGGAATCTTTGACTCAGAGATTGACGAGCCATGTTTGGTAAGTGACTGGTGGCTTTGGACAAACTCATTTCCCTATGCTTAGCTGGCATAGGATGGTCAAGTGAGGTGGGGCTTAGGAAGCCTTGGACATCGAGACACTTGCAAAATTTTTTGGGTGTAGTAGGACCTCTAAGTGAAAATTTATGTCGATAGGCAAAAGTGGTATGTGACGCTTGAACCCGGATGCATAGTTGGAAGCTTAGAGTCTCTCTATGCTAGTGTGTTGTTGTGATGATGTATGAGATTGGTTGCTTGCATGTTTTATGTATGTAAAGATTGTTGAAATACATGTATGTTTTAAATTTTGAGACCAAATCCTGTACCTAGAAATGAATAATTCACTGTATACTTAGAAGCACAAACTAATAGGCCACTGAACATATGAGGACTTAGAGACATAAATCTAGAGCCATGGAGGTATGAATAACACGAGAAAATAGTTTCGACCAAAGGGTCACAAGATAAGGAAGAAGTGCTTTGAAAGACGAAGATTATCACAAGTCATAGAAGCATTTTGTATCTAGAGTGTTGAGAAAGGGGGTTGTGTTTCATGTGCAGCCAGAGATGACATATTGCCAAGTATTGTCCTACTAGAGCACTAGTTTTAGCCCCTCAGCAATAGCAGCAAACACGTGGATAGGGTAGCTATCCACAGTGCGGACAACATCATATAAGTAACCTATTCTTTTAAATTTTGAGGACGAAAATTTTTAAGGGGATAGGTTTTAAGACCCCAAAATTTAAAACAAGTAAGTGATGACAACTATGAACGTCTGAAAATAACAACAACAACAACAACAACAACAACAACAACAATAATAACAACTATGAACGTCTGAAAATAACAACAACAACAATAATAATACATAAATAAAATATTTTTCATATCCATGATTAAAATTGAGTATAAAAAAGGAAGAGATATCTGAAACCACCAGAAGATGTGCAAAGTTTCACATGCATGATTTTGGCGAAAATATAACAAAAGGAAATAAATAAAATATATAAAAAAGTAAATAATTAAATAAGAAAAAATATTTTTCACCTCTTAATAATATAAACTATATAGAAGTAAACCAATAATGAATACAATGAATAAAAAAGGGCTCGTGTACTTATGAAGGCACAGGACATGCAAAAAAAAGAGGAAAAAAATAAATCAAATATCTTTCACCTTAAAATATATATATATATATATATATATATAATTATTTTTGGATACTCAAGTTTTGGGCATGAAAAGAAAAAAAATACATAAATATTACACTACAGAAATCACAAGCGTTGTACAAAAAAACAAACAAACAAAAAGATGAAATGAAGCTTGCTTGTTGTGTTGATGCAAAAAGAAGAGGAAAAAAAAACAAAAAGCTACTACATCTTCATGTTGGGCAAATAAGAAACAAAGAAGAGCGAAGAAAAAATTAAAAAAATATATAAATAAATAAATAAATAAGTTTTTTAAAAAAAAAAAATAAATAGGTTTCACCTTAAAAATAAACTTTTTAATTTTATTTTTTACCCTCAAACCTTGGGCAAGAAAAGAAAAAAACAAACAAAAAAATAAAAAATAAAAAGGAAGTTGCTACATTTTTCACGCACAAAAGAATAAAGAAGAGGAGGGGAAAGAATTGAATAGAGAAAAAGAACAAAAAGAGCAAAACGTAGCTTCCTGCTTTCACATCTAGGAGAAGAAGAAGAAGAAGAAGAAGCTGTTATGCAGTGTGACGAAGAAGTAATCGTAGCAACAGCTCTGTGCGTTTCCTGCGCAAAGAAGAAAAAGACAAAGACGATGTTGTGTGTTGTGTAAAGAAGAAGAAGAAGAGTGCAAATTTGCTGCAATTTGTGCGTGAAGAAGAAGACAAAGGCAAAGAAGATGACACAAATGAAGAGGAATAAAGTAGTAGAAGCTAGCATTGCTGCATTTTCTGAGTGAAGACGAAGGAAAAGAAACTCACAGGAAGGAAGAATAATGTTGTGTTCTCTGTGCAAAGAAGAAGCGAAGAACGAAGTAGTAGCCTACTGCTGCATCTGGTGCAAACGAAGAATGAGGACGCATTGTTGTTGTGCGTTTTCTCTGCGAAGAAGAAGAAAACGAAGCTGAAATGGAAAGGGGAGGAAAGGGGTCATGACTTATGGGTTTAGATCTATAAAGATGATTCCCTAGCTTTCCAATTTCCTTGCACAGAAAAGCCCCATCAGTGATGCCCTAGATTTCCAAGTTCTTGAAGGGAAAAGCTTTGAAAGAAAAAAAATCGAATTTGCTAAATTTTTTTTTTTTTTGGGGGGGGGGTGGTTTTGAGCATACAAAAGTGATATCTGTGAAGAACAACCCTCACAACATATATGCAAGCTCAAATCCGTGATTCACCGAGTTGCGAGCGTGTGTTCAAAGGTTTCGAAGCTCAAAACTAATGCGAACAAGTGAGCCACATTTTCCCTATTGAATGCATGTTTTAACATCTTTATTTTTGTGAAATCTGAAAAATAGAGGGTTGTGCTTTAAACAAAATAGATTCAAGGCATTGAGGCCTCATTTTGGAGAGAAAATCAAAGGGTAAATATGAAGTAAAGAAGTATAACCTTTGACTCCTACATCCTTACGTTTCAATATTTAAAGTTAAGTGTTTCAACTATTGTGAATGCAAAAATTGAAATTTAGCACCTGAACCTTTACATTTTGGGTGTTTGCTTTCAAACCTTCATGTTTAAGAGTATTGCATTTAGAAGCCTTGTTTTTAAACCTTCGCATTTGAAAGGTTTTTTTTTTTGAACTCCCGCATGTGAGAATTTCGCATTTGAAATCTCATATTCACAACCTTTGCATTTGAGATTTTTCGTATGTGAGATTTTACATTTTGAAGGCCCGCAGTTAAGACCTTGCATTTTTTAATGCTAGCATTTGGTATCTTGCATTTTTGAAACCCGTAAATTTTTTATTTTATCTTGGGGTGCATTCGATGTGCAAAACACTAGGGGAAATGACGTGATGCTTTGTGTGCATGTGAGAGGTTTTGTTTCAAAAAAAAAATTCTCTCATGAGTACCATGGTACGTTTATGACACATAGAAAAAAGTCCTTCAAGAGATCTTAAAAATAAAAGTAAGTTGATTTCAAACAATATTGATTTAAAATTTATAGATTGAAGATCTAAAAGAAGTACGGTATGGCATGGAGGCCCAAGGGAATGGAAAAGAAAAATAGGTGGGTGTGATTACCTTACTCGTTAATATTATTTAGATTTTTAAATACCAAAAGCATGATGCTTGTTTGCTTAGAGGAGTACCTAGAAGCATGCTAGGATTGCTTGAATAAATATAATGATTGGATTGCCTAAATTGAATGCTGAAATTTCGTTATGAACGTTTAGTTACTTGTTCTGGTCACATGCTTATGTAATAAGGAATAACTTATTTGCTTTAATTATATGGATGCCTAGCATACTTGAATTACATTTCCATCAAGTGTTGCTCGTGATGAATGGTGACATATATGATTTTGGAATGTGATGAGGAACTAAAAAAGAATAATTAAGATTTAAAACTCCACATACCGAGGCGATGACTAGCCTTTGGGTGTCATCGTAGGTGTCCCTAACTAGACTGTCTGCAGGTTGAGTGTTACTTAGGACCTTATGCCCCTATTAAGGTCCCGAAAATTAGCTGACCTATGACTGTTACCTCCGCACATTGTCTTGGACCACCGGGGACACTAAGGGAAATCACTTTCAATTTTCATTTGTGACAGAATGACCAATGAAGTGTTTGAAACGCCCTAATGCATGAAAGCGTTTGCATGTTTTATATTTTTTGGTTTGAATAATGCTAGCGATGTTCTACATGATCCACTGGGCTCTCGAGCTCACCACACTTTTCTTTTTCAGGTGATATTTGACGTTGTGTGAGTCAACTGATACCATGAGTGACTTGGTTATTTTTTTGAAACGTCACTGGGGAAGTTATTAATTTTTTTTTGCATATCTTATCTTTTCTGTATTTAATTTGATTAAGGCATGTGCGCCCTCTTCTTTTTAGACTACCCAATTTACATATAATTTAATTGTCTTGATTTATTTTAATAAACTTTAATGGCTTTGGACTTGGGCTTTTAAGCCACATGTTTTTCTTTGAAGTTTTACTAATCAACTTCATTTACTTATAAACTTTCATTTCCAAAGATATCATGTATATTTAAATTGATTTCATTATCTTTTTTTTTTTGAAAGAAATGGTTTGATGAGAGAAATAGTTTTTCGTAGCATTCCGATTGTGACGACCCCTCACTAGGCCCCTAGAACCCCCTCAACGGGCACTCTGGGCTAGGTGTTCACTCAAAGGTACTGTCCCTGCCCCCAAGGGTTTTAACACGCCTCCGCAGAGATTTGAACCCAAGACCTGGGGCTCAAGTACTTAATTCTTTCATCATCCGCTACCATTGAATATATATATAAATTGGATAATCATGCTTTGTTAGGCCATGAAAAAAGAAAAAGTTAAAATATAGTAACAAGTTAAATAAAAAGATAAGGGATGAGGAGGTGCTAGAAGATAAGAGAAACAAAAGTTATATTGGCATTTAATGGGGATGGGGCCCATATCATATATATATATATATATATATATACATAATTGAGCACTTCATTCATCCTCATTTCATTTTTCCTTAAACTTGCCATCCAAGAAGAGAAAAGGGGAGAAAAAAAAATAGAAGAAGAAAGAAGAAAAGAAAAAGAGAAAGAAAAAGAGAAAGAAAAAGAGAAGAAAAAGGAAAGAAATGAAAAAAAGAAAAGTTATTGTTCTCGAGGATTTGACATTGTAGGTAATTTACTTTACCTTTTTTTAATTCAAAATTGTTATAAAAATTGTGAAATATAGTTTTTATAGTGTAGTTTTTAATAAAAGTATTACTTTATTGGTTCACCTAAAACTAGGATGTATTTTTCTTAGGATTAAAACTACACAATATATATATATATATATATCATTATATTTAGATTAACGAGTAGAACATAGCTATCTAAATTATTTGTACTCATTTAGGCACTAAGAATTTAAATGGTAGCTAAAAATTGACACATAGGAGGTATACCTATTAACACTGAAATTTTAGTTGGCGAGTACTAAAATATTCGAAATGAAACTCTGAACTTAATGACACTAAAATTATGATTTGTAAAGGTCAATTGTTATATTAAATTCGCATTTATGCAATTTGAGGATTAATTAATAAATATAAAAAAAATTTATATAGGGAAAAATAATGTTAAATAATAGCCAAAAAAATGTTATATAATACTATTAAATATTTATTGGAAAAAATACATAACATAGAAAATAATTAAATTTTTCTTATTTACTGTATTGAACCACCAAATTTATGAAAATGGATGGTTATTATGCACTAAATGTGGGACACATGTAAACAATTCAAGTTTTTTGGTATTTTGGATCAATATTAAGGGCTTATTAGCATAAATTGATCTTGTTGACCATGTTGACCCTATTGATCACACAGGTTTGAAAGTGGTAGGCCTGATTAGAATTGATTGTACTGCACCACAATTAACCCAGTCAATCCTTTAATTGACCAAGGACAATAAAGTTAGATTTAAGCCAAGTTTTTATCTAGATATTAAGAAACCACGTTGATCACAGAGGATCACACATCAACGGGATGCAACCGACCACTAGAGGAGGACCGGGAGCTGAACATCCTTGTGAGTAGTGTTTTCTAATTTATCACTTAACCTATTATTCTATTCATAAATGAAATGTAATTACATATTGAAATGCATTTGCAATCTTTAAGTGAATTTTTAAATAAGAAAATGTGCACCAAATCTTGAGGTCTGATAGTGCAGGTTAGGGTATTGGATGTAATAGAGCATTGAAGATGAGTGGCTATTGTATTGGGGGTACGTTCTGGGTTTGTTTATTATTTGGGCTCCTCTATGGAGAATTTGAGGCTGCCATACACAAGGTATGAGCTGGCGAATCCCTATAATGTGAAAATACGCCTAACCATCAGGTACACCTGCTCAAGTACATTTATTATTACCTTGTACGCTATTGAGAGATTCAGCATGTGGTTTCAACATTAAAATTGTCTTCAAAATGAAAACTGCATGACTACATTATGGATTTAGCATTCATTACTATTGCATTCATTCGTATTATTATTATTATTGTGCATGTATCCATGACATTATTTTAAAGATTCCTTGTTCTAAGTTATAGATTAGGCTATATTACTCACTGAGCCTTTATGGACAAATTGACTCACTACTCTAACATTTCAGGTTCTTCTTTTGCGGATAAAGGAAAAAAGATGGTCATTGCATAGAGTGGACCTCTTTTATTTTGGTAGGTTCTTCACGTTGTTTATTGTTTTGAGCTTTAATGTGATGTATAGGAAGTGGGGAAATAACATTATAAATATATTTGAAATAAACATTTCCATTACTATTACCTAGAAAAGACTATACATAAATATTTTTTGTTTAACTTAAAAAAAAAATTTACTATAATTAAATGTTTAGCTACTTCGTATCTCTTGTTATTACTCTGGTATTTTTGTGTATGGATAAGAATGAGGCTTAACAGTGTACGAGCGAGCTCAGCTTGCAAGTTAGTTTATTAGGACACCGTGTTGGTCGGCTCACCCTTCACCCTAGGGAGGGGGTCCTGACAATGCCAATACACACCTGATAGCTATTATTATATGCAAACTTACACAATATCAAATAATCCTCCCAAGTACCACAAAAATTAAGGATACATGCACAGAACATATCCTCTAAGATTTGGATTACTCTCTTAGATTGACTATTAGCCTGTGAATGGAAGGTTGTGCTTAAGCTTACTAGTCCCCAATTGGTTTTACAATCTCTACCAAAAACGGGACGTAAACCAAACATCTCTATCAGACACAATGGAAACTAGGACCCCATGTAATCTCACAATCTTGCAGAAATATAATCAACTCATCCTCTCAACCGAATCTCAACTATGCTTCGAGAGGAAATGACCGAACTTAGTTAATCTGTCCATACAAAGGGCATGTCCTTCTGGCTAACTTCATCATTGGTTCAACAATCCTCGAGAAATTATACACAAATCTACAATAATAACCTACTAAACTCAAGAAGCTACGGATCTCTGTCACTATGTAGTCTCGACCAACTGATAATAATCTAGACCTTAGTCGGATCAACAAAAATACCTTCAGCTTCTACTACATGGCCTAAAAATTAAACTTCTATCAATTAGAACTTATACTTGCTAAACTTATGTAACACCCCAACCCCTGTTGATTTCACTACGAGTGTTTGGACTTAACCACTATTGAAACAGTGGACTTAACCAAAAGGTGGGTTGGGTCCGGTGTTACTTTACAAGTGACGCACACTTGACTTTCTATTCCCAATATCCTATGCCTTAATATAAAAACTAAACAAGTCCACATAATAAGAGATAAAAGAAAACTCTAATCTTTACTAATTCATGAAGAAAAATGTATATAACTTTTACTTAAAACAATTATAGCAGAATTCATAACAAAATTGGGCAAACATACATTACATAGAAATTTTCAAATAAATTCAAAAGAGATGTTCCAAGTCCTTACATATTCAATTTCTTGAAAAATGTTAAACAAAGGGCGAGCACTAAGCTTAATGGATCTTAAACAACCATTTTCATATTCAAATCACTAACACATCCATAATTCAAACACTTTCCAAAAAAATTAGGTGTTTCAAGCATCAAGATTGTGTAAAGTTGTAACTTAAACCAAAAGAGCTTTTCAACCCTTGTTGTTCTCAACTAAGTGACTCCTTAGAGTGAAATATGACATTTCTTAGCCCTTTTCATTGGACTTTGGACTTAGGGACTCTAATCCACCGACCAATCATTTAGGTATTACAAACCTTATGAACTAGCATCATACAGGTGTCTGTACTTTTAAATTTCGAGGATGAAATTCTTTTAAGGAGGGTAGATTGTAATAGCCCAAATTTTTTCATAATGTGAGCATGTCACAATGGAAAAAAATATAATATATATATATGTATGTATGTATGTATGTATATTATATTTTGGTGAAGAAAAAAAATATATTCATTGTACAAATACATAAAAACATATATATAGAATATCATTGGGTTGATAGAATGAATCAAAAAATTTGTTTGAAAAAAAAATCCTTTATTATCATAAGTATGCTCACATACATATAAGACAATTGCTCTAGGTTCTGGACACTCAAACAAAGCATATACGCACCAAAAAAAAGAGGGGAAGCTCATTGTTCTTCTTCTTATCTCCATTCAAGTCTTATATTTAAAAAAAAAATCTATCTAGATTTTCAAGAAGAAGAACGAAATCCAAATTTGGGATTTAAAAAAATCCAAATCCTTTCATTCACGTTTCTAATTTTTCATTCATGTTTCATTCAAGTTCTTGGTGTGATTTGGATCGAAAACATTTACATTTGATGCTAACACGCTAGACCTAAAGCAACAACACCGAATCTGTCATTGTCAACACCTTCACAAGCTTAAACCAGCCACGATCTCATTCGTGGACCCTATAACGAGCCAAGATCCTGTCTGTCTCAAGCTCAATCACATTGGATTTGTTCTGCTGGCCGTGGATCTAAGGTGCAGTTCATCGGCTTTGCTGCTGGTTTTTGTGCATTCTTGAACCACAAAGACGAAGAACACCAGATTGGTGAGGGTTGTCCGCCGTGGTGCTATTGTTGGTGCATTATTAGTGTCAAACGAAGATTTGGAGCAGCTAGACCAACGAACGAAGAAGGGGTTGGTTGCTGTTGCTATGAACCATGATCTGGTTCAGATCTACACACAATAGCCGGCTGCCATTCCATTTCGTTTCCAAAACTCACCGGATCTGCAACAATCACGCCAGATCCACTTCAAATCATGTCGGATCTGCTTTGCTGGCCGTGGATCTAGGTTGTAGCTCGCCGAATTTGCAGCAATCCACCTCTTGCAAGACCGACCAGCTGCTAGTACATCCTCTGTGGTGCGTTTTCCAGCTGCTGCTGTCTGCCACTCACAACTGTCATCTGTTCGTGTGCGAAGAGGAGAACGAGATGAGCTGTTGTCCACCTCATCAGATTTGCTGCATCCTGCTCATGCCCAAGAAGACGGACCGAAGGAAAGGGACAGTCCAGTATCTCGTAGCTTGCTGTCCGCCAATTGCTACAGTTTGTCTGTCCATGAAAAAGAAGCAAGATCAGTTACAGTACGTTAATGTTGAACTGCATTTTAATTTTTTTGTTTGTGTCTAGTGGATTAATACTTTAATGTGAAGTTGAATATGGAAACTTGGATTTGTTACAGATCTAGGATTTTCGAACTCATACAAGCCATTGCGAACCCCTCGAATCTAATTTAGTACATCGAATCACAGTTCAAAAGGGCACAAAAGGGATCAAGCGTAGCGAAGAGGCATATTTTTGCTAAATTTTTGATAGCTAGAAATTTATTAAGTATGTGATTCTTGATGCGCGAAGTGAAGTTTAGGAAATTGTTATTTCTATGATTTTTATGTGCGAAATGAAGTTTAATATATATATATATATATTGTGAGAACTAAGATATAAAGTTTTGAAATTTTGCTCAATAATATTATTAGAACTAATATTTTTAGATCTATGTGAAAATTCTTCGAATGGATGTTTGGAAGAAAAAAAAGAGAAAAAAAAACAAAAACAAAAGATATGTGCATTTATATTATATTTTTGAGTTGGATATTGTTAAAATAAATTATTCCTATTTTTACTTTTATTTTATTTATCTAATTATTTATTTTTATACGAATATGAAGGATGAAGTTTGAAGGTGTGAAAATAATTTCAAGTGACAGTTAATATTTTTGGAGATTAGCGTAGACTTTAGATTGAGAAGTCTTATTTTGTTTGTAATAAAGTTACTATTAATACGAATGGATGATTTTGATATAAGAAAATATGATTGGAGTCTTCATGTAAATATAAGAAAATTAGAATTGTCCCATTGAAGTAGAAATATCTATCAGAGAGTTAAAAAGGAAATTTTAAGGGAAATTCAAGTACTAAAAATTTAATTCATCTGAATTAAAGTAGGAGTAGAGATATGGGGATGAATACGAGGAATTGAAAATTAATAAATTAATTACCTTGATTCCAATTTTAGATCAAGAACGCTATAGTGGCGTAGAGGCACGAGCGGCTCCAAAAATTAAGGTGGGTGTGATTGTGACACTCATTATTATTATTTGGATTTTAAATCCTAAACATGATGACTACTTATTTTAAATTACACATTTAGGAGCATTCTAGGATTTATTATTGTGATCACCCTAGGTCTTATAAT
>JAJIYU010013366.1:0-13887 GCA_030144865.1 Tinospora cordifolia
CAAAAGCCCATTCAATTTTGGAGAAAGTCAAGCGCAAACCTTCCCCACCATCTTCTCTCTTGGTTTGGCTTGAAGAGTTGTAGAAAATTCTGAAAATTTCTTTTTTCTTTTTCTTTTTTTTTTCTCTTTTGATGTTAAGTGTGTTTGTTTTGAGTGAGAGAGGGTATATATATATGTGGATTTGTGTTTGCTGACATGACACTTCTTGCCATTTGTCACAAAAAGACCACGATGACAATCCGTGGGATGCCCAACTAACCAACATAACCACCCACTAATTAATCTTAATTTCTGGTTTTTTTAGTAATTAATTAAAACATACCATTTCTCCTTTTTTTTGCCCCTAAAATTTGGCATCTGTGTATTATTAGGAATTTAGTTTTTTTTTTGATTGAATAATTTGGACACTTTTAATCGCCAAAATGTTACTCCCATTTTTAAATACCAATTCTAATAATTAAAATGTAATTTTCTTAATTTTCTTGGGTTTTTTAAAACTTCATCCAATTAATTGGCAAATAATTGGAGAATTACCAAATTGGGCATTTATGTCCACTTTAAGCGTAATTGCATTTCTATAATGTTTTTAACACTTAAAAATAATTTTCTTCTTTTCTTTCAAAACTTTTCTGAGTTAATTTTAATTTAAATGGGTAAAATTGAAGAAAATTCATGTATGTTTCTTAAAAACCTGAGAAAATACATATAAGTGTACTTATCGAATTCGTCAACTTGGTGTCTGAAAATACCGGTCATTACGTGTTCATCGTTACGTTTTCCCTATAAAAATTGAACATTTCTTTAAGAGAAACATGATCATTCATTCAGTGTTGGAAATATCATCCCCCACCGCATATGTGCGACAATAACAATAAAAAATAAAAATAGCACTAATCACTCCTTTCTACATTTCCCCATGGGGCTTAGAACACATTTTCTCACCCTCTTAACCAATCTGACAATGGGTAACCCAAAGATAACAAACTCTTGCTAATCTAAAGGGACGCCAAAGATTGAGATTCTTCCCATATCGCGCTTGAAGGAAGAAATCTGTCCTCAAAAATTCTGACGTTTCTTTCCTTCCATAAACACCCACTGTTAAGCTTGTCACAAACCATTGAACCCTCCACTTCTTACTGATCTCATCCCAATAGGGGCATATGCTAAAGTGAGATGGCTATTGCCATTCTGGCAATGTAGGGAAGTGCCTCCTCTATTTTGCCCAAACTTTACTTGAGAATGGGCATGATGAAAACAAATGACCTATGAATTCATTGCTTTGTTTGCACAAATGAAAGAATGAAGGAGAGAGATAGTGATGTGGGAGTCGTTTTTGAAGCATGTCACCCGTGCTAATCTTCCCTTTAAACACTACCCACATGAAGAACTTTGCTTTGGATCGGTTTGGAGCCTTCTACATCTCCTTCAATAATGAAGAGAGTTGAACCATTGGATCTTCTAGCATATGACAAAAAAGGATTTTGTGGAAAACACCCCATCATTCTCTTTGAGCCATACAATACCATTGGATCTATCTTGTAACACGCAGTCTCTTATCAATGTTCGAAGGGCGGTCTCTTCCTCTTCACATCTCGAGCCACCTGTTGCTCTCAAATGAAAATTCCACTTGATGGGCGCCATATCTACCACTTGATCAATAAAATAGGAGATGGCACGATTCTGCTCCATTAAATGCCTATATAGTCTAGGGAAAAGGACTAAAAAGGCCTTATTTCTCCAGCAAACATCCTCCCAAAATCGAATTGCTCCACCTCTACCTAACTGCAGTCTAGGATGGGGGGCATAATGTTGGTACACCAAATAAATGAGTTTCCATGGGCTTATAAAAGTAACATTTCTCTTGACCCTCGCATCTCTGCCATTTATATTCAACCTATGCTTGCTTCGAATCATTCTACACCACAACTAATCTTGCTCCCTTGAAAACCTCCATAACCATTTTCCCCCCAATGCTATGTTTTTTACTATCAAATGGTCAATCCCTAATCCTTCAATATCCTTCTTGCACTGAACGTGGTTCCAATCCACTAGATGCAATCCGTGCCCTTTTTCCATTCCTTCCCACAAGAAGCTTCTCATTAATCCTTAAATCCTTCTAGCTTCACTTTTTGGTATTTAAACATTGATGAGTAGTATGTAGGTAGTGTATCTCGCACCGATTTTATTAATGTAAGTCTTGCCCCCTTCGAAAGAAACACTCGTTTCCAACCTATCAACCTTTTAGCCAACTTGGATACTACTGGTTTCCAAAAGGCTGAGAGTTAGTTTTCCACCTACACACATCCCAAATACTTTTAACGGCCAAGTCCCTTGATCACATCCAATCATATTACCTATGGTTTGAACCCAATCCTTCGATGTAGATATCCCCACTATGTAAGTCTTAGATGCATTAACTCTCATGCCTGAAATCCAACAAAAACTTCGTACAATTCTGAATACATTCTTGATATTTTATTCCTCCTCATCCAAAAGTAGAAGATTGTCATTAGAAAACTGTAAGTGAGAAACTTCCACCCTCTCCTTTCCCACCACAAATCTCGTAATCCATTCGGCCTCCCTTCCCTTGTCTATTAATCTTTCCAGTACATCCACCACTAATGTGAACAAAAAAGGAGCCAAAAGATCTCCTTATCTTAATCCCCGATTGCTTTAATTTTGCCTTGAGGTCTTCCATTTATAAATACAGAATACGTAACTAACCTCAAGCATCCTTGGATCTGTGTCCTCCATTTGGAACCCAACCACCTTCTCTTCTAGGACAGAATCAAGAAAATTGCAATCCACGGTATCATAGGCCTTTTCGACATCAATTTTTGCCACCACCCCATTCTTACTTTTGCCCAATAATCTTTCACTATTTTGTTTGCCACTAGAACTGCATCTGTAATTTGTCTTCCTTTTACAAAAGCCATTTTTTCTTTGAAATTGTACCACACATCACCCCACTGATCCTATTAGCCAATACCTTGGCAATGATTTTATATACGCTTGTGATGAGACTAATAGGTTGAAAATCGTTGACCTTCCTCAAAACATTCTTCTTTAGAATCAAACAAATATATGTCTCATTGGTACACCTGTTTATCACACCTATTCTGTGAAACTCCTCCATAACCTTCATTAAGTCATCTTTCACAATCTCCCAACTCATTTGGTAGAAACACATGGAAAATCCCAGGAGCCTTGTTACCATCACATTCAAAAACTGCCATTCTAACCTCTTCCTCTGAAAATTTGTCTTCTAGTCTCCTTCTTTGCTCCGAGTCAATTAGGTCCCATTTTAAACCTTCGACACCCAATACCTGTTGTTGTTTCTTTTCAAAAACCTCTGAAAAAAGCCTCACTATGTTATCTACTATCTTATCATCTTGTATCATTTCTCCATTTACCCCTTCTAGCTTGTCGATAATGCTTGCAATTTTCCTTCCACTTAGAATTCGATGAAAAAAACTTTGAATTAGCATCATCTTCCTTTTTCTAAGCTCCTTTTTCCATTTCTCTACTCACGTTCTGTAATTCTTCTCTTTCCATTTCTCTAATAGATTGAAAATTGTTGAGCCTTCAACCAGGCTCCTCTTTCCATTTCTCCACTCACCTTCCACAATTCTCCTTTTTTGTTCCATCTCTCCTTTCGTCTCTCCTCACACCACTGGCTACTGCCATCCAATCTATCAAAATCTTTGATACTATTTTCCAATTTCCTTCTTCTAATCTCCTCGCCTCCCATCAATGTCACCTCCCATTCATAGCATTCTTCTTTTATTGCATTTAATTTCTACATAAATTTAAACCCTTTTCATCCCCCCACTTCATAAGAATTCCACCAACCAGTTATCGTCTCCTTAAAATTTGGATGATAGGCCAATCTCGCATCAAATCTTTTTGGGCCGGGGCCCCATAGTGGTTTATCCAGTTCGTACGGATATTGGCCAATGATTTGGCACAATCTTGTCTCCTACATCCTGTCTACAATATGGGTACAAATTAGCCGATCCCTCTCCTAACAAAGAACTATCCAATTTACAGCATATGGGGTCCCTCCGAAGGATCGACCATGTGAATTGGCCATTTTACAAGATGGGGTCATACAGGCATAGCTCGCCTATTAGGCTATCAAAGTCCCTCATGTTTTTTGTGATTCTCCCACTACTTTTTTCCGATACACTTTGAACCACATTGAAGTCACCCCTTACGCACCACTTCTCTCCACGCAAGATGCTTAGAGAACCTAACTCATCCCACAGATGATCCCAGCCTTGTCTCCCACATGGATCATACACCCCCGATAACCACCACTCCTCCCCACCCAACTGTTTCAGTTTAACTGACATAGTAAATTCCCCTATAATTTCTTCAGACACTGTACAACTCCTAGTCTCCCATACCACTAATGACTCTCTTGTTCAACCGGATGCTGGAAGAGACACCTAGTCTTTGAACCTTGAATGCCACAAAGCCCCTATTAGCTCTCTTCCGACCAAAATCTTCTTCACCTTTTGGAGGATAATTATATTTGGCTTACTCTTACTAATAATAAACCTTTTAATCATTCTTTTCTTATCTCACACCCATCCCCTGATATTCCATGACAATATCTTCATTAATTTACGGCTCTCCCCTTCCCTCTCTAGATTTTCTTACCTAACTCTCTTCTTCCCCTTCTCCCTCCCCCTGCTTTATAACATTGATCTTTTCCAAGAATACCTTCACCTCTTCCTTTCGTAGAGACTCTACCAGCATATTGAATTCCCCCATGTTTTGATTCATGATACTATCTTCATCTTGATGTAGCATCTCTCGGTTGCTTTTACTCGTCATGTGCATAGAATTGGGCATAACAGATGGAGTTATGTTTGGGGCTACGAGTGGGAGAGTGCAGCTTCTAATCTCTTATGATAGAGCATCTTCTTTTCCTCGGATCTGTTCATTTGTTGGAATGCCTCGAAATCATCCCCGCTACGTTCCTCTTCACTTGTTGTTTGCTCCTGAGCATTTGATGTGTTGCTGTCATAACTCGATGATTCCACTTGACAAGAATGTAGAATTTCGTCTTCCCCTGCCTGTCCATCATCATCCTCTCCGCAGCTTTCATTGAAAACTGAAAATTGTTGTTTGTTTCCTCTGCTACCTCCTACACTTAGTTTTTTTGTACTGTCAGCGTGCGCCTGTCTTTGAAAGTAGACTTTTGTTTGAGTCTTCATCTATACACCTGTATTTTATGCGGCTGCCTTTGCTTCTAATTTGAATTTTTGGTCTTTGTATGTCCTACTGCTCTCTCGGATTCTCCTATGTGGTTTTTGCCTCTATTTAACGCACTATGCTCTCCGCCTTGGGCCATTTGCTTCTCTAGTTTGTCTCTTATGTAGATCCTGTACCCATTTAGAGCGTTGGGCTCTCTGACTTGGGCCCTGCCCTCAATTCTTGGGCTAGGCTCGTTGTTAACAACACGACCCTATTCATCACAGGTGCAGTCTTGGGCTTTGCTGTGTTAGTGGGCTTCGAACACCCACTTCCTAGCGCTTTCTTTTTGTGCGCCATGATCTTGGGCCCCCAGATGAGATTTTTGTCCCTTCGCCCCATGTATGATAATCTTGTCTTCTTTGGTCTACCGTTTTTTTGTGCTGCCCTTTTTTTCTATTCGTCTCTGAACTTCTTTGGTTTGTCTCTGTCGTCCTTTTTTGCTCTTTGCACAATTCCACTGCAACACCATTTTTTTTGATTTCTGCAGCCATCTTCTTATAGCTCTCCTCCCTCACCATTTTGTGACTGCTTCATCTTGTCTCCATCGTCGTCCATCCTCGATGCACTCTGGTACGTTCTTTTCACTACAGAACCTCTCGTCATCCTCTTTTGTGACACTTCTGTGCATTGTCGATCCTGCTCCTATGTTATGGGCTTCGTGTTCGCTAGCGAGCTTTCCCGGTTTCGATCCCACCGATTTCCTACTATTAGTAAGCTGTCTTCTTCTTCCTTCTGTTGTCGTTCTTGATATTTCAAGGTTTCAACCCATTTACCTTCGACTTCTTCTCCTTGTTGATTGATGTTGCGTGGTCTGATAAAGAAAACCTCACTTCCATGTTGTATCCCCATCACTTCCAACAAGAAACCTCCGCTTCATCCCTTGAATTTTATGTAAGCCTTATTGTAGGCTTTTCCCTCAACTAATTGCCTACCCATATCTATAATCCTCCACATTTTGTTGTGATTTCCTCAAACACTGTCTTCGTCCAAGCTTCAATGGGGACAACCTCAATCCCTATTTACGCGTTTTGGTAGCAAAAAGACCCTATTGTGCCATTGGAACCCCTTGCCCCAATCTTGGATTCCATAGTTCAAGCCAGATTTAATCTTCCCTTTTTCAATAACTTCCACACCTCCTTTGGACATTTATGTAAAGCTTTATCCCCAGAAATTGGTGCTAACCAACACTTCATTTGTAGCTGCTTAGAAATTTCTTCGTCAATTTTCTCTTAGTCGATCTCATATGTGAATCTCATGATCACCAACCATTGTTTTGGTTGTTCACGCCTGATTTTTGTGTTTCTTTGGAGTGAACCTCATTAGCCTTGGATTTGTACGTCTCTGAGTTCTTGCTTGCTGCATGGGTATCCCACCTTCATGGTCCTGGTCTGCACGTCTAATTGAACCTTTAGCTTGTTCTTTCCTTTTCAAATCTCCCACGGAGTGGGGACAACCATTTAAATCATAAATCATTCCTTCCCACTTTTTGGTTATGACCTTCCTCTGGAATGAAGATCATCCTTTGGTATCCATTCTCAAATTTTTTCAATCTTAGAAAACTTCCCCTGCTATTTGTGAAAGTTTCAACTATCAGAACAGAGTTTTTCCATCTTCGTATCCTCTTGAACTTGCCATCTCTTGCCTCTTTGATTGGCTTGCCCACACTCTGTCGTAGCCAACTCCCCATCTCTTCATTGATCTCTATTCGAAACAACTTCCATTTTGTGTATTCTTCAATTAATAATCCGTTCTATTTCTTAGATTCCCATACTCTTAACTTCCTTTCTTTTCGTTCCAAGGATTATGTTCTTCTCTTTTCCAAATTTATTATAAAAATTGAACATTGAGTATTAACTATAGAACGATGTCATTTTGATATATTTTTTTTCTTGAAATAATATGCAATGGGAATAATTTCAAAGACTTACGATATGCAATTGGTAGATATCTTGACCGGCATGTATTCTTGGAGGTACTCATGTGCCTCTTGCATTATTTAATTCCATGAGAACAACATTTGGCAATTGATGGGTAATCAGAATAGTAGAATTTTCTTCAACATTATTTGATCCCTGTAACTTAAAAATAGAGGTATAATATATATATATATAAAGTTGAAAATAATTAATGAATTAACTAATTACTTATATTTGTTGAATTTGATTTTTGCAATTCCAAAAATAAGGAAACTGCACGAGACATTGAGAACATGAATTTGTACCCATTTGAATTTGATGCTTTTGCATTGTTGTTAGGTATTACGCTTAACCACTTTTAACCAAGCTCATTGCAACTCTTTTATGAGCTTTATCATGATCACCACCCCGTTTCCGCTTTAAACTTTTCACTTTTGAGGAATTTGGATATATATATATATCTCTTTTTTTTTGTCCACTTTATCATCAAGTAAGGCCAAATTAATTGCAAAAATATCACCACTCTTAGAAGGGGACTGCTACTCTCTCTTTCTCTCTCTCCCCCTTCAATTTTGTCCTTGCTTCTTCAAGATGTTTTACAAGGAACTGATAATTTTCTTCAGATTCCGCAGGTAGGGAAGACCAGCTGGTTGCGTTGTGACACCATTCTTTATAACACCTAGCTGTAGCCAACTTAGGGTCTTCAATGTTAGCTTTATCCTTGCATTTCTCATCTTTGTTAAGTGTAGCATCTTTTATACATATGTACTAAGTTGGAATTGTCTTGATATCCCTTCATTTAATCACTTTAACCACATGACAACGTAAAATTCCAAAAACCAAATGTTACACAAAGACAAATAATGACATCTTTTGATGAACATAATGTAACAATGTGCTCTTTGATTCTTACATACATTTGAACTTTGTAAGACAGTTGATAATTCATTTTTTTTCATGATAACTGGCTGCATGATTCATAGATTCTTAAGTTCTTGAACCAATGAAAAAATTTAACTGTGTATACATCTATAGTGTGTTAACAAAAATGATTTCTCCATTGACCTTAGGATTTGCTGATACATGTCAATTACTTGTAAGCTCTTTGTATCAAAGACCATTTGACAAGGTTTCAAAAAATGATTGAAAAAGTGCAATACATCTGGTTGAGATTCATGTACTTTCAAGTGCCATTGAAACTCTTGCTTAATTGAGTTCTCTTCATACAGCGAAAAACTGTCCACTAGATCATGGACTATTATTTATTTATTTTTTTTTGAAAATTCTTTCTATGAGAATTCCTTGAGCCATTCATTTTCATGAAAATTGTACTTCTCTAACATGGACTAACAAGAGTACATGAATTCTTTCTCTTCATACTCAGATACAACTAAAGTTTTTAAATTGAAATTGAACTATAAAATTGTTAATGATAAGATTTAAAGTAAATCATAAATTAAATTGTAAATCACAAGATTATTTTTGATATTTCAAATACCATATATAAGCAAGAGTAGTATAAATGTATGTATGTGCATATTCAATTCTCTAACTCCTAAAACAACCTCTTTGTTAATAGTCTAAGACATCTTGTATTTTGCACGTGTATTCTCTAGAATTAGAAGAGATAAGGAACTTACTTCACATGATGGTGATCGGACAATTTTTAGTATATATAAGAAAGGGGAAAATCAATAATCCAAGGGGAGAGCAAGTTCTGGGATTTAAGAGTAAGAAAACTAGTAAAGTTATTATTTTTTTAAAAAAATTTAAGGATGAGAGAACAATTAGATTATTTTTAATCAACCTAGGACAGGTTTAAGGATTAAAACAAAAGAAAAAAAATGCATATTGGAAACGGAAAAAAATGCATATTGGAAGTTATTAACAAAGAAGGAATGAAAAAATTAAAAGAAAAAATGAAACCGTGATCTGCATATAAGAAAACAAGAAAAAAGCCAGTAAAAAAGGAATTATGTGGGCCCGACTTGCTTTAAATGAATGAGAGAAAAGATTAAAAAATGGAATGCAAGTTGAACAACTTTAACTTGCATCAATTCACATGATTTGCAAGACTCGTACAACTTTCCTTAGGTTGCTATTTTTTGGCAAATTACAAGTCGCACGAATCGATCTAAATTGAATCACACAGTTCAATTATTGAATTGTGCAATTTTAATTTCTGTTGATACAACTTTTAAAATCTTTAGTGAATGAATGTGAAGTTCTAACAACATGGTTAAAGATGTTTCAAAGCATCTTGGTAAAGGTGGCACACTCGAGTTTTATGATGGGTTTCTGGTAACACTGAAGCTATCATTGGCCATAGCTGGATCTTGGTTGGTAAGAATGGTTTGAGGAATTTTTTCTAGCTATTACCTTATGAAACCTTGCAAAACCAATGTACAAGACAGAATGATTTTATCATTGAGAACTGCAGACTGCAGCCCCAAAACTATTGTTTCTTTCTGATTGTTCACTCCTATGAAGGGAGCAAATGGCGGGCAATCTTTTATTTGTTCTTTAAATTGTATTAAATTATTAATAAACAAGTGTAACAACATCCCCAAATTGTAAATAATCTATCACCATTCTTGCATCTGTCCCATTCAGTAATTTGATCATCTCAAATTAAATTCCATAAATAATAAAGTAATAATGAGTTTTTCGCATTGCTCTTTCAAAAAAAATGTAATGAACAACCAGCTTCTACTTGATTCATATCTCTATTTCTCTTTCAAAAAACTAATTCGTTAGACCTGAGTGAAGAAATCCAATATTCTCTCGTCCACCAACTTGTTAACTGATAATCCCATAACTTTCTCTTGGTTTTGTTCCGGAATTTTCCGCTAAGTTTGTCTCATAGCTTTGAGCAACATATATTTTTCTTTGAGATCTTAAAAATTTGCTTTACTTGGGGTTTGCAAGAGAATGATTGTAATAATCTTCATGATGAATATATGGTATTTGCCATTGACTTTTAATGATAAAAATCATACAAGCCATACAACCAGTCATAATTTCTTTAGCTATACAACCAGTCCTCACTTCTTTCCTTGTGTGCTTCACCTTTAACTTCTCTATTTGAAGCATGACATCTTTATGGAAAGAAAAGCTTCTTGATTGTACAATGCTATCCATATTCTTGCTTATCCAATCTTTTCTAATAATAAATCCCTTTAGCTTACCATGGTTATTGTAACAGGATATGCTTGATCTTTGGAATCAACATTCGGGCAAGTTCATGAATTAGGCATTCTTGTCCTTTAAATTCTAATCCTTGTGTTACCCGAATATTATCCTTAACTAATAAATTAGTCATCACCAAAAAACATAAAAGAGAAACTTGTGGAATGCATTTATTTAGAATGATAAAAGAAAAGAAAAAAAGAATATTTAGAGTATAATTCTTAATATAAGAGTGAAGACTTTGGAGAAGACAAGTTTGGGAGAAAAAAGTACATAAGACAATAAAGAGGTAGTAAAGAGATAAAAAATATGAAAAATGAACTTGCTGGAGCAGACCGGTGATGGGAGCAGATGAGAGTATAAGGAGAATAAGATTAAGAAATAAAAAAAAGAGACATAATAGAGTAATAGTAGCGTGCTCAATAAGAGAGGAGGAGAAAAGAGCATGTGTATGATTTGACTGCTAAGTGAAAGAGCAGAAAAGAAGGGACGAAAAGGACGAGAAGAGAGATGAGAAGAGAGAGTATGAATTATTTGACTGACAAGAAAAAAATTTAAAAAAAATAACGGTGTTTGTTAAAGTCTCTTTTATCTGGGGAGAGTATGAGTGATATGATTGACAAGAAAGAATTTTAAAAAATAGCAGTGTTTGTTTAAGTCTCTTTTAGCTGGGGAGTAAGAGGAATAAACTTTTAGAATTTCGTTTGCAAGTTAGTATTTCAGTCGGTTACTTGGATTTAAATTAAATGCATGAAGTGGTTGATTGTATTAATAGTACATAAGTTTAATACCAACTATACATTGTCGTTTCTAATAAAAGAACAGTAATTTGCTGTATCTAAACAGTGACTGCAGTCTTAATAATGAATTGCAAATGATTAAAGGAAGAAGGCATGATTTCGCGTCTTCCTCACTCAGGATTAGTAAATCAAATCCATTATGAGAAGGCATGCTTGGCCATGTATGCATAAAGTGAGTCCAGGTTTCACTCAATAACAACAATTCTACATGTAACATCCCATATTAGTAAAATTTTAAAGAGGCAAAAAGCAAGATAATCAGTTTTTCTAACCTCAAGATCTAAGGTGGATTCAGGGACATTGTATTCAGTATCATTTAATATACTTGTGAAATCTTTCAATTGGTACCATAGCAAACTTTTTTCTAGATGATGGATAAGGCAAAGTAGTGTTCAATCTCAAATGGAATTTCGATTAATAGAACTTAGTTGAGGTCTCCCACATTCAATGTGCAAATGACACTCCTCCTCCATGGGTTTGTACAGATTGCGCTTCAATCTATTAAAGTTCTCTGATGTTTTGTAAGATATTTGGTATGAAGGTTAACACTCCAAAGTGCAGTTCGGCTGGGATCAGTATTAATCAATTGATCTTGTTGTACTTAGTGAGGTTTGTTGGGTGCGCTCTTGGTTTTTGGCTTGTGTTGTATTTTGACCTTCTTTTTGGGAGTAATCCTCATTGCTAACATTCTAAGACCTAGTTTTTTTTTGCAAAGATCACCAAAATATTGAGCTATTCAAAGAGAGCTTTTCCATCTATGGGTTGAACAGTTTCTTTGATTTGCTTGACGTTGATTGCCCTACCCACTTATTACTCAACATTTTTAGTTTCCCTAAGAACGCCACACATTCTATTGAGCAAAGGATTGGGGATTTTCTTTGGAAATGTTTGAAGACTGTAAGAGGCCACACTTGGTTGGAAATGGGTTTGGAGACTTGTGATCAAAGGTAGTTGCAACATTGACTACGTTTGTTTGAGGAATGTTGCAGTGGTGGCTGAGATTGTGTTTGAAGATGGTCTAGAATATGGGCTTCGGTAGTCAGGAGTTGGCATGGAGCATCCCTTTCTGGTAGGCGACCTGTTCTACATCTAGGGTATTGTATAGAAGCTCTTTGAAGTTCATACACTTAATTCATCTGCTCTTCCTGTTGGACATCACGCCTAAAGTGGGTAGAGGTCCTATTTGATTTTGGAATGAAATAGGAATTATTGATGTTTCCATGCCTCATTATTTTGGAATCCTATTAGTTCTGACTCTTGTTTGCTGTTTTAGAATTCGAACTTCCCTTGGGGACTTATCCTTGGGAAGAGAATGAAAATTTCTTATCTTTTGGTTAAACTTTGATTCCTTTGGTTATCCTCCAGATAGCTTCATTTGGAAGTGGGAGGCTTCGAGATCAATTTTTTAGTTCTTTTTTTTATTATTTGCTTGATTGTATGTTAATTCTTATCTTGTCAGGGCAAGCTAGTGTATGGTGATGAGTTGGATGAATTTTGTTAAAAAGCATTTTGTTTGTGGAATGTTGGAAAATTAAAGGCATGGAGCATTGAGAGTAGAGAGGTGCTTCAGTTGGAAGCTTGGACTATTAGTAGTGTTGAGAGTATGGCTGTCGGGCAGCAGGTTATAGATGGCAACGAGCTTGCTAAAGTGTTTTTAAGTGATGTGGATTTGTTGGTCTATTTCTCTTTGATAATTGTACTTTCTCATGGCAGCACAATTGGAGAATCAGCTTCTAGGTCCTCTACAGTGGCAAATAATAAAGAATTTTTATTAAAAATAAATTTAATTTTAATTAAAGTGGTAAATTAGTTCTTTATTAATTGCAATGAAAAATAATAATAAATTTATTTTTAAAATAATGAAATGAGTATTCATAAAGTGCATAACTACAATTACTAATACAAAGTGAATTTTTTAAATAATAAAGAATTGTTACTAAAATTATAAACTTATTTTAGTTGAAATAGTAAATCTGGTTTTAATAAAAAATAATAAAATTACTTGTGATGAAATAATATTAATAATATTTTTAAAAATAATAAAATGAATAATTCATAAAATATAAAATAATTATTATTATAGACTAGGAATTAAAATAGTATTTAAAATAATAAACTTAATTTCAATTAAAATAGTACAATAGTATTTTTGTTAGTTATGATGAGAATTGAGACAAATTAAAAATGTTAATGAATATTTTTTGTAACATATAGAATTATGATTATAAATAGAAAGTTGAATAAAACTAATTTTCAAATTATAAAGTTTTATATTAAAATAAAATATATGAATATTTTGTACAAAATTTGAAATTATTATTATAAATAAATATTTTTTATTAAAATAATAAAGTTAGTTGTGATGATAACTGCCTATTAATAACGAAAATATTCTCTTTAAAATAATGTATTGGATAAAATATTAAAATCATTATTATAATACTTATTAAATTGATAAATCAGTATTTTTATTAAAATAAGTATGTTTATTAAAAGACTATTTTAATAAGAAGTATCATATTTAATAAAAAAATATTATTTTAAGTAAAATAAGAGGATAATTTTTCGATTGTTGTTAGTTTTTATTTACTTTTCTTTTTTGCCTTTTTTGAAAACAAATTCTATGGGAATCACCTTCTTGGGAAAGTAAATATTATCTATCATCATAGGAATCACTTTCCCTTCTTCGTTGAGAATTCTACTTTCAGTATATATTA
>JAJIYU010013367.1:0-13889 GCA_030144865.1 Tinospora cordifolia
TAATTAATCTATGCTCCATACCCCTAGGGTTCAGTCTTATCAGATGCCATAGCTCTTGTAGCATGTCTCTTGGATCTGACCATTTATCTCCAACCAAAGATCCACTTAGTCATCATAAATTTATCAAAGAAACCCCATGCATATACTAAGAACATTTGTTTCCGTCACACTAACATGACTTTAGATTCATGTCTCTATATTCTTGTTTGTTCAGTGGCTTATTGATTTATGCTTCTAAGTCCATAATGAATTGTTCATTTCTGGGTACAAGATTCGGTCTCAGAATTTGAAAATATTCATGACATACACATTTCAAGTACATAAATAAACATGCAAGTAAAACATTCACACATATCATGACAAACAATATGTTAGCATAGAAAAATTCAAAGCTTCCACCTATGCCTCCGAGTTTGAACGTCTCATACCACTCTTGCACATTGATATAGGCTTCCACCCAAAGATTCCACTACACCCAAACAATTTTGCAAATATCTCGATGTCCAAGGCTTTTCAAGCCCCACTACACTTGTCCGTCCCATACTAGACAAACATAAGGAAACAAGTTCGTTCAAAGCCACCGATCACTCACCAAACATGACTTGTCAATCTTCAAGTCCAGGATTCTTCCATATCCCTGAATTCTTATATATACCACATAGAAACCAAGAATATCAGATCCTCCCAATCTCGTATCTTGACCAATCAAGTGTTTTGTTTCACACTTTATTAGTTTCTAGCTTATGTCCTAAAAGCTTCTATTTATGATCCACTATGCCATCTTGACAACACTTAAGCTATACGTAAGGTCTTTTCCTAGACCGAAGTATGCAATGTCTCTATTGCCCAACTCCTCCGTAGGACTAACAGTTCATAGTCTATACCTTAGACTCTAGCCCACTAACTTACAGACTAAGTCACTAACTGATGAACTAACTGAGCTACTAACTGAGCTCTATGTGAGCATCTCACTAGACTAGTATCACCTTTGGCCCCAGACTGGACTTTTCTTAGTGAGTTACTTACTGAATTCTTTCCTAGCGAGCTACTGACTGAGCTCTGATACTACCTTTGTAACACCCTAGCCCCTAGATCATGTCATAATCACTACTGACTGGGCGTCTTCAGATCTCACCTTGGAATGGAATCAAGTCACATGTATGACCACTCCCATTTACAATATTTGGAGATCGGGACGTTACTTTAATTCTTTCTTTCTCACAACCATCCCAATAAAATATCAGAGTATGGAAACATAAAGAGTAATATCATGCATTATTTAACATAGGGTTGACATGTCAACTAGAAATAACATGATTAAACTCATAAAGAAATAAAGTATTCTAGCCCCATGACATGAGTTCAAAAGAGTCATTAAACC
The DNA here is from genome assembly GCA_030144865.1 of Tinospora cordifolia. Taxonomy (NCBI): domain Eukaryota; kingdom Viridiplantae; phylum Streptophyta; class Magnoliopsida; order Ranunculales; family Menispermaceae; genus Tinospora; species Tinospora cordifolia. The sequence goes on from JAJIYU010013367.1 coordinate 1,382, forward strand.
AACACTTGGCGCCATGTTTGAAGTTAGTGAATAAACCAACCAAACATAAATTAAATTTGGGTCTTCATGCCCTACAACTTTAAACAAATGACAAATTTCTACTCCTATGCAACCTCAATAGTAGATTGCATCAAATTACTCCAATGGTCTTCATTTACTTGCTTGTGAGCAAGTATCATCAGCGATCACCTAAAAAATAGATTGCTGGGTGAGCTCAAGAGCCTAGTGAATCATATACAACACATCTCAAACATTATCAAAGTCAGAAACAAAACACATGCAAACACTTATAAGTCATTAGGCGTTTCAAAACATTTCAATTGTTTAAGTTGACGTTAAGACCGAAAGGAATTTCTTTGGTATTTCCCTGTGTCTAAACTCTTAGAAGTAACATCCTGAAGACCAATTCCTCATCATGACACAACCTCTAGAGTGAGGTTTCACTTGATCCTTAGTTTCATCTCAAGTACTACCACAGTAGTATGGACACCCATCTAGGATGGAAAAATATTCATGATGATGCCAGGCTACTGCCACATTATTTGTATCATCGCCTTGGTATGTGGTTAGACTCTTAATTATCTTTATTTAGTAACCACTAGTATGCGTAATTTATCTCATCATCACAATACATGTATCCACTAAACATGTTGACACTTTATCATGTACCAGGTCACACAGATCATGTTATCCAATAAATAACACAAATGGCATATTCTTAAAATGATATATAATAATAGAAACATGTAGCACGCTATAAAGGTATCTCAAGTACACAACATACAACAATTAACACATCATTCCTAGCATGTTTCTAAGCAATATAAAAACAATAAACAAATCATTCATGTATTACATTTGAGACGAAGATAATATCAAAGAGAGAGGATAGTAATCTCCACCTGATTTTGTGTTCAATTCCCTTTAGTTTCTATTTCTACACCCAAGTCTTCTTGAGTCCTTAGCCTTTAAGGACTTTAAACCATTTCTCAGCATATGTTATACTCCAAATATTTCAAACCCATAAAATAATGATTTTTAAGTCAAATATGCGCGATGCATGTAAAAAAGTGTGAGATAACTACTCTGTAGTGTTCATTATCCTCTTAGTTTCGCAGAATAGGGAGTAGAAATGCTATACCTTATTCCCCTTCGTTGTCCTTCGAGTTTGCCCCACCAGAATGCCATCCAATGCATTTAATGCTCTGTTATAGTTGAAGAATGTTCTTAAACTCAAAGTAACATCAAAATAGTGCTAAACCACATAAGTCTTGTGTAAATTAGAGTCTCACCTTCGTATGGCTGTCTAGAATGATGCCCAAGTTCACCCACTTCAAAAACTGCATAGTTTTTTCCTCTATTCGAGCTTGTGAGATAGTTAAGAGAAAAAGGAGAGGCATAGATTAGACTTAGGATGTGTTTGAGAGGAGGGAAACATCATTTAAAGACAGCTAGTGTCGATTTTGGAAGTGTACGCACGACTACAAAGTGCAAGAATGCGATTAGGGTTCTTCCTCTTTTGCGCACAAATGTATATATATACATATAAGAGGCAATCACAACGTTCCAACCTTCCATTTCTGGTTCTAATCGTAGTACTATGGTTCTCTACGCCTACACCGTGGTCTAACGCATTTGTGTTTTCCATCGCAATATCGTAGTTTTCCACGCCAGCATTGCTGTCCCACACATTCGTGTTTTTTTTCACAGTACCATGATTCTCCATGCCAGCTCGCTAGCGAAAATCCCACTTTCACAAATCGTGACGCACGACCATGGTTCCCAAACTGGTACTGCGGTTGTTATGCAGTTCATATTTTTGTTTTTAGATTATTATCTTTATTATCTTTAATTCTTTAGGGTATTACAAATTTGAAGAGTGGCTTCAAGAGGGCAAAATGAAGAAAAACATGAACGTCGTCAAATGCGTCTAATGTTCTGATATTGTGGAAGAACGTTCTTAAACTCAAAGTAACACTGAAACAGTGCTAAATGTAACACCCTCAACCCCCCAAATTCTTATTTGGACTTAACCACAAGGTGGGTCTGGGCCGATAATACTTTACAAGTGACTCACACTTGATTTTCTAATTCTTTTATCCCAAGTTTGGTTGAATATTTGGAGTACTTAACTCACTTAGATTTAAAGAATTAATCCAACAAGGGCAAACCAATTAGAAAGAAAAGAAATCTTTAACGTTCTTAATTTATTTCATAAAAAAGAAAGAGTACATAACTCATATTCAAACTATAGCGGAATATTCAAATTTTTGGCAACATGCCCTTACATTAAAATAGAAGCTTCCTAAATAAAATGTCCTAGCCATTGTCATGTTTCTTCAATGCGATCAATTCCCTAAAAAGGTAAATTAGGAAGGGTGAGCACAAAGCCCAATGGATCATTCTAAAACAATTAAATCATTATTTCAAATCAATAAGACATCCAATTCAAACACTTACAAGCATTAAGTGATTCAAACAATCTATTATTTTCAGTTGCAAATTAGAGTGAAAGGGGTCAACCTTGATGTTCTTATCAAAATACCTCCCTTGAGTAAAGAAGCATTCCTTAAAGCCAAACTTCATTGGACTTAGGGCCTAACCCATATTCCAAGTATTTTGAGACATTACCCATATGAACTAATCATATGTAAAGAACACCCACAGTAATCCCTATGGATTACTGTGACAGTATATGGTTTTTATCATTATTCATCTTTCTTGAATCAAACATACATGAATCATTAATTAAATTACATAAATTCAGCATGATTATCATACCAACATCAAAGACATGAAATGTTTCATAACATGCATCATTCTTCAAAATAAACCTAAGCATGTGAGATCTAAGCATGTCATGGTTTAATGATGATTGAACATGCCATATATACTACATCGAAATTAAAATATGTATGAAAAATTGAATCTAACACATGCATGAACATCTAATTAATTTAAAACAACAAAGTAAAAGTTTTAAAAATCACTTTAACCTTAGTTGATCAAAATTCAAAAATCCGACAACACTTCAACACATTCAAACCCTCAAGAACACTCAAGAACTAAGTTGTTCACACTCAAGGACACTCAACAATTGAAAAGAGGTGCCAAGAGAAAGGCTAGAGAAAACAAGAGGGATCTTATCAACTCTTACTTTAGGATGCAGAGAATAAGAACACAGGGGGCCTTTATATAGATTTTTAGTGAGCATAGGGGGGACAGTTTTAGAGTGTTCACATGAGCCACTTTCCTTCTCACCATGAGCACGTTTTGGAATGTGGTTGACTTGGTTTCTATTCTTATGTGCACACACACACACGGTTTAGCCAAGGTTTCATCTAGGGTTTCCTTTTCATATGTGAACACAAAGTCGGGTTTGGGCAAGTGGGCAGATTTCTTTCCAATTTTCTCTTGTGTGCAAAGAATTGGCAAAGGGACATTTCCTGTCCTATCTTCCTTGTGCGTCAAGTATTAGTGTGAACATGGTTTGGGGCATATGCAAGCATGGAAATTTTCCATCTATTTTCTTGTGCACAGTTGGGAAATACAGCAAGGGACCACTTATTCATTCTATTGTTGGCATCATGAATAAGCAAGGAAAAATTTCCCATTCCTATTGTTGAGCGTCATGAAATAGCAAGTGGACCTTTCCCATTTTCCTTTCTTTGTAGTGTGCATATGTAACAACTATTAGTATTGCAAACTCCTATTTTCCTCTCTTGAACATCAATAGCAACAATCAACTGTCCTTTGGAGGCGTGTCATGCGTGAGCGAGGAAACTTTCTTGTTTCCTTCTCCTCTTGTGCGTCAACTTGTGAGTGCGCATGAATTAAGATTAGAACCTTCTAATTTTGGATTTAGTCCCTTTTTGGCTTCGTGTATGGGAATCTTTTTATTTACCTTTTTATTTTCTATCCTTCCTTCTTCCTCTTTTGGCGTCATGGCTCATGTGTGATTTGTTTCTATTTTCCAACTTTCCTCTTTTTTATTTCCTTGGTGCGTCATAGCAAGGACATGATCATGGGTTCGTGTGTACATTATCATAGTTTGGTGTACACATGATCAATAATACTTGGGCAACAAGGCTTGGACAGTTTAGGGTTTCTTTTTTTTAGTGTGACCACGGTTTGTATGTTTAGGCAAGTTTCTAATGCAGGTTTGTTTCCTTGCCGCAACTTTCTAATTTTGGTTCTTCTTTTTATGTGTCAAGATTTGGTGTGCACATTATCATGGGAACTTCTATTTTCGGTTCATTTCTTGTGGCACACACGACTAAGGGTAGTTTAGGCACTTTGCCTTAGATCAAAGTTTGGCAACTTTCTATTATTGGAAACTTCCATTCTTTGTTTTCTTGGTATGCTCATGATCATCTTTCTAATATGGTTTTGCAATGAATCGAGATTCTTTCTAATATGGATTTGCAAAGATTTGGACATCCCTTTGTGTGCCTAGGAAACTTTTCTAAATCATTTTCTAGTGAGTATATTGGGAACTTTCTATTTTCCCATAGTTCCTCATTCCTCTTCTTTTGGACGTCCCACCATATGTATGTGTGATTTCATTTGGTTTCTAAGTTGATCTTGTTTTCATTTCGAGTACACTTTCATTTCCTTTCTTAATTCTCATTTCACTAAGATATTTTTGAGCAAATGAAATTGTCTGTTGACCACTAAAAAATGAATTGCTAATGAGTTGATCTCATCTATCATTTAATTTCCAATAATTTTGTACATATCATTTCTTTTCATTTCGTACAAATTTTTTAGGGTGTTACAACCTACCCTCAAAAAGAATTTCATCCTCAAAATTTGTACACATTTACTCAGGTGTTATTTCCTCAGGTATTTCTGAAAAGGTGTGGATACTTAGTCCTCATTTCACTTTCTAACTCCTAGGTGGCTTCCTCTATTCCATGATATTTCTAAAGAACTTTGACTAAGAGAATATCTTTCGTTCTCAGATTTTGTGTCTTGTGATTGAGGATCCTCATTGCCGCTTCTTCATAAGTGGCATTATCTTGGATATTCACCTCATCCCAGTGGATTATGTGTGAGGGATTCGGTTCATACTTTCTCAGCATTGATGCATGGAAGACATTATGTACCGAGGACATATGATTTGGTAGGTCTAACTCGTAGGTGTACTCCCTAATCCTTCTAAGAACTTCAAATGGACCGACGAATCTAGGTGATAACTTCTTCTTATATCCGAACCTCTTAGCCCCATTTTGAGGACTTATCTTCAAGAATGCCTTGTCACTTCTTTGAAACTCTAGGGGTCTCCTCCTACTATTTGCATAACTCTTTTGCCTACTTTGCACTGTGGCCAATCTCTTCTATATCCGTTTGACTTGGTTGTTTATTTCTTCTGCCAAGTTTGGGATAGTAAGCACATGATCCTCAAGTTCAGCTAATAGGTTGGTGATATGCAGGACCTTCTATAACGAGCTTCATATGGATCCATCTTTATTTTAGCCAAATAGCTGTTGTTATAGGCAAAGTCCGCCAGGTGCAGGTACTTGCTCCATTTTTCTTTAAAGTCAAGAATACAAGACCTCAATATGTGTTCTAGTGTCTGAATGATTCTCCCAGACTACACATTTGTCCGAGGGTGAAAAATAATACTCATGGTGAGTTTGGTTCCCAACTCCTTTTGCAGACTGCCAGAACTGTGAAGTGAATTGAGAGACTCTATCAGATATTATCATCTTGGGCACACCATGAAGTCTTACTATTTCTTTTACGTAGAGTTCTCACAACTTACTACTTGGTTTGTGGATCTACTTGGCAAGAAATGAGTCACTTTAGTGAGACGATCTACAATTACCTATATAGTATCTTCTCCTTTTTGGTTCCTGGGTAACCCATTGACAAAGTCCATGGCAATGTTATCCCATTTTCATTCAGGGATAAGGAGTAGTTGTAACATTCTATAGGGCTTCCGGTGTTCAGCCTTCACCTGCTGACAGGTTAAGCACTTGTAGACATACTTAGCCACATCTTTTTTCATTCCTTGCCACCAGTAGGTCTTTTTGAGGTTTTAATACATCTTGTCACCAGCAGGATGTATCGTTTGCTTAGTCAGATGGGCTTCATCAAGTATGGATTGCTTACTTTGTTCATTCTGAGGTACACAAATTCTATCTCCAAGTTTTAGGGTGTTTTCAATATTTAGTTTGAAGTTAGTATGCTTGCCCTATTCAACTCCTTTTATCAGGCTTGTAAGCCACTTGTCTTGCCTTTTCTTGTCCCTAATTTGATGCAGAAGATCCGATTGGCAAAACATGCTATAGAGATAGGCTCTTTTATCATTCATGGTTACTCCCAACCTAAAGTCTTCGATCAACTGGTACATTTGCCCCTTTCCTCCTCATGTTTATTAAACTGCCTACTCAATGCATCGACCACAACACATTGGCCTTCCCCGGGTGGTAGTGTGGTTGGAAGTCATAGTCCTTAAGGAACTCTATCCATCTTTGTTGCCCAAGGTTCAACTCTTTCTGGGTATAAATGTACTTCAACTTCTTGTGATCTAAAAATAGATCGAACTTCTCACCATAAAGATAGTCTCTCCGCATCCTTAGGGCAAACATTGTAGCTAATAACTCCAAGTCATGCGTTGGGTAGTTTTGCTCATGAACCTTCAGTGCTCGTGAGGTATAGGCAACAACCTTTTCTTCCTGCATTAGAACTGCACCCAACTTCTGTGAAACATCTGTTACAGAACATATGTGATACCATGAGTCAAAATGACTAGTATGGGGGCCGTGGTCAATATCATCTTTAGTTCTTGGAATGCTTGTTCGCAATAGTAATTTACAATAAATAACTGAAGTATTGTCTTCAAAGAACGGTATATGGATAACAATCTCAAATCCATACCTAATTTTAGGATCAATTTTATCAAGACTTAAAATTAAGGTTTGAACTGTCAAAAACTAAAACTAAATCAAAAGCAAAAATATTGGTTTGAAAAATCTATTAATCAAGTTTTTTAAGATTGTAAATCATTATGTGATCCCCTCTAATTCTTATTTCAATTAATTCAATTCCTAATCCTGTGGGTTATAGCACTCATCATTAATACCCTTTTCTGAGGTGCCTTAATACCTATTAGTTTTTTTCCCTAATACCCTCTCTCGAGGCATACAATTCAACAACCTCCCGATCAATTAATCTTTCTAGATCTATATTTTGATTATCCAACCATCAAACCTCTCTCATGAGTTAGTTTAACTGTTTGTAATCATTCTATCTGTGGCTAGTAGATAAAAAAACATTAAACTCACAAAATATAAAACAAACTTCAGAATGGATTAATCAAAATAAAGAATTAAATGTTCCTACAATCTATGTTACATCCTAGAAATTAAAAGAACTTAGCCTAGCATCGTGTAAAGTTCACAACACAAAGAATTAAACAAATCATGTAAAGTTCACAACACAAAAGAACGTAGCCTAGCATCATGCAACTTTGATCTCGTTTTTTGTCTTTTTCTTTCGTTCTGCTCTCTTCCTTGCTCTGGCCATCAATATGAATAACACTAACTTTTTTTATTCTTTTTTTTTACCCTAATAATGTGTTCCTATTTATATAGGTCACTTAAAAACCCCTAAAACATGAATTACATAAACCCTAATAGTGTAACATAATTGATAATAAACCATGGTGGTGGAAATAATAAAAAACCTGCAAAAATCACAAAATTGATGATAGCCTCGTGACACTGCAGTAATCACCCTGCAACAATATTTCTTCTCTTGTTACCACGATAAACTACTGCAATAATACTTTTTGAACATTGCCTTACATTTTGGTTACCTCGATAAATGCTCATCATAACGTTCTACCTGTTTTTCTTCGTGTTCATGCATGTATCATGGCAGTAATCAGTTACTCTATCGTGGTAATGAGTTGAAATCCTTTATTTTAAGCACTTTTTCATCTTCTTTCTTCAATAGACTAGTTTCCTTTCAACTTGAACCTACATAAATCACTAAAAACCTTTTCTTGGCATTAAATTACAGATAGAAATGTATATAAACCATATTAAAATTCTCTAAACATGCAATGATCCTATAAATACTTATGTACCTAATTATAAATAAATAGATCATATTTTCTATCTAAAACCATGCAAAATATTAAAAAACACATAGCATATAGTTAGTATACAATGCAACTAACAACAATATTGACCCTACTTCAGTTCAAGAAGTTATACATCAACCAGTTTGGAAGACAACCATGGATGAAGAATGCAATGTGTTGCTCAAGACTAATACATGGACTTTGGTTCCACCAAATTCTTCTCAAAATTTGGTTGGAAATAAGTGGATCTTCAAGAGAAAGGTTAACATTGATGGGTCAATTCATCGATATAAGGCAAGGTTAGTAGCAAAGGGGTTTCATCAAACCCTTGGAATTGATCATGGTGAATCTTTTAGTCTTGTTGCTAAAACTACTAGTGTTTGTGTTTTCTTGGCAATTGTTGTTTCAAGGAATTGGTTGTTTAAGCAATCAGATGTGAAACATGCATTTCTCAATGGTTAATTGACCAAGAAAGTGTTTATGGCTCAACTAGAGGATTATGTTGATGCTTCAAAGCTTGATCATTTTTGCTCACTACGCAAAACAATTTATGGTCTTAAGCAATCACCTCATGGTTGGTATGATTGTTTGCAATCTGTCTTTGCAAAGTGGAATTTTGTGAATTCAAAGGTTGACACTTCCTTTTTTTATTCTACTAACCTCATCCTATTGTATGTATGTGTAACACCCCGACTCCCAAATCCTATGGCACATGTTGTTAACTTGGTGTCTTTGTCTCTCACCTTGAGACGAAATCATGCGGTCACTCCCGCCATCAATATTTGGAAACTAGGGCGTTACTTATGTTCTTTCCTTTCGCACACCATCCCAATAAAACATTAGAGTGAGAAAAGATAGACAACGCTATCATGCATGATTTAACATAGGGACGACGTGTTTAAAATCAATAACATGATTAAATTTCGAGATAAATAAAGTACTCAGACCCCATGCCTGAGTTCCAATAAATTAAAGCAACAAAGACTTGGCCCCATGGCCTAGTTTAACAAACCAATAAACTAAAGACATAAATCAAATATGGGTCCCATGCCCTACAACTGAAAGCAAACAGTGAAACACTACTTCTATACTGCTTCACTATTGAGGTGTTCCATGACTACCAAATGATTACTCCTCACTTGTCAACACAAGTGTCTTCTATGTTTATTTGAAAGAAGGATTAGTGGGGTGAACTCAAGAGCCTATTGGATCTTACACAAAACATCTCGAGCATTAAAATAGTCAAAATACAAACATGTAAGAAATTATAATACATTAAGCGTTTCAATGATTCAATTATTTAAGTTAATGTTAAGACCGAAAGGATTTTTTTCTCGACTTCCAACTTAGGTTTGGAGTATTCAATATAGCGCCTGAAGGCCCGTTACACACTCAAAACCTTACCTCGGGGTTGGTGTCTCATTCGATCATCAAACTAAGGAATGAAGTCTCACTCAGACTCACAATCCCATTTCAATTAGAGACCCACCTAGGGCTAGGAATACCCATGATGATGTTGGACTTGACTGCACTATCCTCATCATCGTGCCAATACGTGGTTCATTCACTTAATCATCTTAATTTAGTAACCACAAATATTTTCACAATTTCAATATCCAATATACATGGCAAAGGATGTCAATTCATGCTCATAATCACATCAAACATATTACTTCTTATATTGCATGCATAGAATGGATTCTAAACTATAATGAACATTCATACAAGGTATGTTATGCTATGAATCCACAAAAAGACAACCAAGCATTCATATGAGACACATACATTCCTAGCATGCTTCTAAATAATAAATACTGATAAACAAATAGTCATGTTTCATATTCAAACCAAAATAATGCTAAAGAGTTTTCACCTGTTATTTCGCTCCTCACATTCTAACTCTCGATTTGATGGCTACAAATTCTCAACTTTAACATGCACATCCTTGTCAGTATAAGTATTCACGCTATTCTTAACTCCTAAAATCACTATTAAGTAATTCACATGATATATGGTACGCAAATAGGTCATAATTGTCAAATACTGTAGTGGTTACAACTTTGTGCGTGAAAAGTCTGATAAACTAATTGTTTATCGCGTTACCGCTGTACTACAAGTGTTTGCGATAACGCAAAGTTATTCTCGCAGCGTGCTATGTGCAGGGTTGTAATAGTTATAAGATATTTTGGGAAATCGTATTTCATGCACGTTTCCTATTTCCCTCGAACTTGAGACTTTTACGTATCACATTTATGGTTCAAGGATGACTATTTCGGTGGTTAAAAGTGCCTTATACCTTTTCGTTAATCGTCCTTCCTCAATTAGTCTCTCAAGATGCCTTTTGCTCCTTCCGTCCATTGTTATGCCAAGAGAGTAGTTGTACTTCGACTACAATGGGGCATTGTTATGCCAAGAAATAGTTATATTTTTACTAAAATGGAATGGTAGTAGATAGCCTGGGGTTTTGTGTGAATAGGTGTTTTACCTTCATTTCGCGGCTTTGCAACCATAGTTGCCCATCTCCTTACAGTAATTCCTTCTTTTAATGTTCGCGATGCTGTCAAGATAGGATTGAATAGTGAAAATTGGTCTGAGACATGTAGGGGAGGGAGAAGGGTTTACTTGTGGCGGCTAGGGTTTCGTCTGCGTGGTTATGATTCTATGAGCATGGGGAGCAACGGTGAACACTGCAAGGTGAATGACGAGCAAGTGAACAATGGGGATTAGGTTTTCTACCCGCATTATACTATATAATAGAGTAAGGAATTAGGGTTTGCGCACATACAAGTTGATGCCCTAACTTCCATTTCTGGTTTTCAATCATAGGACTGCGGTCTTTGGTCTGAAAATCATAGTCTTAACCATGCCCTAATCGTAGGAACGCAGTTACACGTCCTAGCCAATTTCACGAGTTTTCTTGCAGTAAGATTGTGGTCCTCCTGACCCAGGACCGCGGTCCTCATGCGGACACTTTTCCTTACCATTCTAAGATGCAAGATCCGGTCTCCACTCATAGGATCATGGTTTTATGGGATGGTGTCCTCAACATGCAAGATTGCAATCCTCCTTTTGGGGAATGCGATCCTTGTGCGGACTAACCTTCTTTTTGGTTGGTTGGTTTGTTTTATTTTGTATTTGTTTCTAAAGACTCGAGTTATTACAATCTAACCCCCTTAAAAGAATTTCATCCTCGAAATTTAAAATGATCACATACTTGTATGATGCTCTTTAGTTAGCTAATCCTAGTGAAAAACTTCGGGTACTTTTTTCACGTTTTGATCTCTAACTCCCAGATAGCCTCTTCCAGGTTATGGTGTCTCCACATAACCTTGACTAGAGGGATGTCTTTGGTTCTGAGACTTTGCACCTTACAATCCAATATTCTGATGGTTAGTTCTTTAAAAGTAGCATCGTTCCGGATGTTGACTTCCTCCCAATGTATGATGTGAGAGGGGTCTGGCTCATACTTTCGCAACATTGATACATGATATACATTGTGGATCAAGGACATTCTATTCCGTAGGTCCAGCTCATAGGCATATTCGCCAACCCGTCTAAGTATTTCGAACAGACCATGAATCTTGGTGATAGTTTCCTTTTGATCCCAAAACGTTGAATCCCCTTCTGGTCTAACCCTGTAAGTACATGATCCTTAAAATCTGCCCAACATGATGGAGATCTACAAGGTCTGCGGTAGAGAGCTTCATATGGAACCATTTTGATACTTGCTCGGTAACTGTTACTGTAAGCAAATTTTGCTAACTGTAATTATTTGCTCCAATTACCCTTGAAGTCAAGGACACACGCTCTCAACATATCTTCTAGTATTTGTATTAGCCTTTAGAACTGTTCATCTGTCTGAGGATGGAACACAATACTCATGATGAGTTTCCTGCCCAGTTCCTTTTGCAGACTTTGCCAAAACTGATATGTGAATATAGAATCTTTGTCTAATACCATGGTCTTGGGTACACCATGTAGCCTTACTATTTCCTTGACATACAGTTCTCCTAGTTTTCCAACTGTATCTATAGATCGAATGGGTAGGAAATGAACTACCTTCATGAGAGGATCTACAATCACCCATACTATGTCTTTACCCTTCTGGTTTTTGGGTAGACTGCTCATAAAGGCCATTGCAATATTATCCCTCTTCTATTTTGGGATCAGAAGCAATTGCAATATCCCTGAGGGTTTCTTGTATTCGACCTTTACCTATTGACAAGTCAGAAATTTTGAGACATATTTGGCTATGTATCTCTTCATACCTCTCCACCCATAATTCTTCTTGAGATTTTGGTACATCTTATCACCTTCTGGATGCATCGTGTACTTGGTTTGATGAGCTTCATCAAGTATGGTCTTTCTACTCTGCCCGTTCTCTGGTACACAGACTCTATCTCCAAGTTCCTT
>JAJIYU010013368.1:0-13887 GCA_030144865.1 Tinospora cordifolia
AAATATTAAAAATTAATGAAGAGTAAAAAATATAAATAAATAAATAAGTAAAAACAAATTGCCTCTCCAAAAAATGGAGGGATTTTTGGAGCAGGTCAAAGATGCTATTAGTCTCCCACACCATCTTCTTGACCAAAGACCATAGACGCCAAGTTTACCATGTTTTAATCGAGGAATTTAATTCTAAACACAAGATGGCAAATATGCTAAGAAAGTTGTTGCTAGCCATGACCTAAAAATTTCGACCACAAAAGACACTAATCGTATGATGAACAGAGCCACAGCATGCCACTCATCTTTGACCCCTTCGATATTTTTTCTACACACGTGAAAGATTTCTTTTTTCTTTAATTTTCCCTCAATCTAGGTGTCCTTGCATTTAATTTTGTTCAAATTATTTGCTATTTATCTTCTTGTTCATTGTCCCATTTTTAACCCAACATTTTAAATTATACTAGGTTAAACTTTTCCTCAATTATATGGAGTCCCCTTTAAATATAAATATATTTTATTTTATTTTATAACACATTGTTAATAATATAACTATATTTAAATTAGTACTACAGTGACAAGCTAACTTGCCAATTTATACCTGATCTCTTGAATGATATATAACTTTAAACATTAAATCAATTAAAAAAATTTTTAAGTACACCTTCATTTGAGTTGTATTTAAGATGCTAGTAGTAGAAGTTACATGAGAATGTCTAACCAAAATTATATTATATTATACATATCACATTTGATACGACTAAATTCAATATAACTTTAAATTTGTGCTTCATGTCTTAGTTTTTTTTTTTTAATTTGCTTTCACACGATATATTTCCAATCAATTTTTTTGCACCTCAAAACTAATTATGGTTCAAATTCTATACATGACCTAGATATCGTCATTCTTAAATTAAGAACGATCCATCGACTAACTTCATTTTAAAAATAAGAATATCACTACAAGAGTGAAACTCAAGCTCTTCTTAGAGTCACCCAACTAGTAGTCCACCATAATAAAAATTGAGTCTAATTTCTTTCACGTCATTCTATCAAGCTTAACTCTTTTATATTAATACCCTAGTAATAAATCATATTTAAAGAAGATATTGTGTTTGTTTAAAGATTCAAGGTCAAATAAATAAATTTTTATGTAAGAGATACAGAGACACTGGTTGCTAAATACTAGAAAAAATAAAATAATAAAAAAACCTTTTATCTTAAAACAAGCTATTTTTTAAATGTATCCAAAAAAAAAAAAAAAAAAAACAAACTTCACTATTTTACTCCAAACTATCCTCTTTTTTTTCTTACTCTTTTTCCAAGTCTTCCTCTACCCTTTTCATTACCATGATTCCCTTTGACATGATCTTATCAAGGATCACATTATGGTGTTTAGAGAATCCAACGATGAAGACCCAAAAAACCTTTGAAAAATACAGCCAAGAGCCAAGTAAAACCTTGTAACACCTAAAACTATCTAAGAACAAATTGCAAATACAACAACACTATGCTTAGAGAACAAAAAATTACAAATACAACAAACCGTCACCTAAACAAGAAAATGAAGAAATGCTTTGAGATGACACTGTTGAACGAAATTTTTTTTTTTTCCCAGAAGTTATGAAGCAAAGAATTTTTTTTTCTTAAACTCAAATGAAAAGGAGAATTATTAAATTTTAATTGGAGTCTAAAATAATTAATTTTTTTAATATATCAAACAATTTATTTAAAGCTTTAGGGATTACCACCTTCAATTTTATCATGAACGTCTAAAATTTTTTTAAAGTAAAAAATTATTAAAATTATTGAATGTCTATTCTATTTATAAAGTGAACCTATAAATATAGGCCAGCGAACTTTGTTTAGCCAAGCCCGATGCATATCCAACGTTCTTCTATGAGGCACGTGGCTTTAGGACTGTATCACTTTTTTTTTTTTTCTTTTTTTTGTGCTCTTTGTCTTATTGGGATCAAGAAAAAAAGATATGCTTATTATTAGGATGGTTGACAATGAACCGTAAGTTGGAAGAAGACTGCAAGGAGAAGAAGAAAGAAATGGAAGGTGTAGTGAGAATGGGTTACAATGTAACTAAGAGAGCGTTTTTAGCTGCATTGGAGCGAAACTTGGTACCGGACATGGTGATCAGGAGGCTAAGGAGGTCCCTCTTAGCAAGTAGTCTCCGTAATCGATGCAAGCCTTCTTTAGAGTCTCAACTCTCCGAGATCCTGCAATTTGTTCACTGTCAGCCACCTTATCTCTCTTTCTTAATTAATTACTTGAAGAAATGTGTATATTTTCATGCGTGTTATTTAATTAATTTCATCCGTCCTTCTATTCTTTCTGATCAATAACTGCTTTCATATTGATGTGGTTTAAAAGTTTAAAAAAAATCGAAAACTGAATTTGAATCAGAAACCAAAAGTAGTATAACTTAAGAGTTGTTTTATGTGAGAGAAATGGTTCAGTATTACATAAATTTGTTAAATTAATCATGTGTTTATTTAATGATTCAAGGTGATTTAGTAATTCAAGAGGATAATTTTAAAGAATTTAGTGTTTTACAGGTGTATTACCCAACCATTACCATTTATGTGTTAAGCACCAAAGAGTGGGTATTATATATATTTTTAACTAATTAGAAAAATAAGATAAAAATATATTTTGTTGGTAGACTTTTTTGAATAAAACAACTTATTTTTAGAAAAACTAATGTAGGTGGAACATTGCTTTTTCCCCTTGCATCCATCATTGATTGTTACATTCGAGGAAATCTAGCATTTCTTAGGTAAAACATCAACAAAACATAAAAGTGTGTCCCTCCATTATTTTCCTTTCAAAATTAATAAAAAAGTATTTTCTAAATTTTTTGTACTTGAAGTGTCTTCTGCATTTGAATCGCAAGTTATATTCTATATAACAAGCGTGTATAAGACCAGATGGACCCAATTTAGCCAAATAAATTCGACCATTTCAGGTAGAGATGGATTTGACAAAACGGTTAGTGTTTTTTATTTTTTTTATTTTGTTTGTCAGATAACACACTCACACCTACTCACACACCCACATATAAGCTCCCTAAAGAGAATCGAGATCAGCACACTCCTATGTGCCAAGAGATGTTGTGCCACCTTTGCTATGAGGAGATTGGCAAACGGTCGGGTTGATCATGTGAAAATTTTCAAAACCCGGCCAAATTAGATTGGTCATGGGCATGGATTTTCAAAACCTAAAGGCACATACCTCGTCTTTTCTTATCTTTTCACAAGACTCTTCTTTTACATCAAATCATCTTATTTTATTTGTTTTTTCTTCTTTTCACTCAACAACACCTAATCCGTAAGACATCAAATCATCTTATCTTATTTGTTTTTTCTTCTTTTCACCCAACAAACCGTGCACCAATTTCTTTTTCATTTTTTTAAGACTTTTTCTCCACTCTTGGATTGTTTCACTTTTCTGCTCTCTTGTCTCCTCTTTGCAATTGCCCTCTCCTTTCTCTATATCTTTTTTTTTTTTTTTCTTCTTCTTCTTCTCTTTTATTTGCCTATGCGACTCTTCCTAAAACTAGTAATAGTGATATAGTTGTTTCAGCATGTGGAAAATTAGGTTTTTGTGCTACTAATTTGTATGCATGTGACTAATTTTTATCCTTGTTACCGTGTCATGGTCGACAACACTTAAGAGTGGTCATTCATTCATGGAAAACCATGCATGTTCGGTGGTTTATTTTGAGTGCAAAACCAAGACCTTTGTCATTATTTCCAAGATGAAATCATGACATGTCTTACCTGGCTTTAGCATAAGTATCAACAGTTCCTTGACTACGTTTCTAGTCACCAAAGTGTGACAAAACTAGGCCCTTTCACCATCAGATGGTTACGATTTTTCAACTAGCACAACTAGTGCAAAAAAGTTCTTTCATATTCCAAAACATGAAATAGGTGTGACTTAACTTAAGATTGGCTAGTTACGTAGGGTATAAAAAATTGACATTTTGGGTTGTGTTTTATGTCACTGAATCGAGGATATAGTGATTGGTTTGGGGCTGATCAATACAATAGGTAAAACTGGTTTCATGAACACAATGCTATGTTTGCTTGGGACAATTTTGAATGCATATATATATATATATATATTATATGATTGATTTTCGTCTCCCATAAATGCAATTATATGTGCATGCTCTCATGCATATAACATGCCAAGATGAATAGGTATGGTCGGTTTTATGTCTATGTTTGTTTGGCCAACTGATTTTAACCTTGAAGATGCATGAATGCAGATCACTCAAGATTGATTTTTGATATACAAAGTTGTGTATATGGCTGAACGCAATCATCCTTGTGTGTGCAACATAATCTGTACCTTCCATGAGTCCCATGTGTGTGTTTGTGGGTGTGCTTGCACTCTCATGACCAAATTCTAAGTATGCGTGCATACATGATTTCTCATGCTTCATTAATCGTGATCCGTCTGCATTTAATCATAATCAAGTGAACCACGGTTACATGAAATATGATCAGGTTTGGGTATGTGGATGAGATGGAAGAAAGGGCTAGAGATGTATATCTTCACAGACACTCCTCCCCTTGTTCCACCACACCATGTGTAGATTTCCTCCTTGTTCCCTTGTATTGCAAAATTATTAATGGCTGAGTGGCTTGGTGTGGCTGTGCACGACTATGCAGTTTTCTTTGGGCCTTGGGAGCACTAAAGGATGGCTAGTTGCTGTGCTTAATGAGAAAAAGAGTTAAGTGCTCACTTGGATGGCTAGGTGGGTTATCCGCATGAATTGATTGCTATGGGGAACGGAGGTCTTGGATTAACATCATACTTTCATGATAAAAAAGTATTGCAGGTTAGGATTCAGGAACCATTATTTCTTGTTACAGTGGTGGAATGCTGGAGTACGCATATGAAGTTTTTTTATATGTTGTGAGAGAGTTCATTGTGTTTCTTTATTCTCCATAGTCCTTTTTTGGATATAATTAGGCATTTTGTTTAGATCATGGATCTTGCATTGTTAACTTTATCTTGACATTGTGGGCATTTACTGTTTCTTCTACAGCTAGTCAAGATATGCCTATAGCCACCCATACAGATAAGCCAAACATCCAACATTATGAATTGCCCACTTCTTTCTTCAAGCTGATTCTTGGAAAGAGTATGAAGTATAGGTAACAACTCTTGCACATTTTTCTGCACCTCCGTGATCTGGTATTCTATGTCCAATAGGGAAGACAAAGAAATCGTAGTCTAGTACCATGAAACCTTCTCTAAAATATTGTTCTCATTGAAGAAAATAATGAACAATATGTCAAATGACTTCACCTTGATATGTGTATATATATATATATATATATACATACCTAATTTTCTTCAATTCTTTGTTATGAATGATATTGAACATTACATCCAAGGGGCTAGAATAATTAAAGTTTGATGTCATATATGTAGTTGTTGCTACTTTCGAGAAAACTCGAGCACATTAGAGGATGCAGAGAATGCAATGCTTGAGCTTTACTGTGAGAGGGCACAAGTGAAGGATGGTCATAACATACTTGATGTTGGATGTGGCTGGGGATGCCTCTCTTTATACCTTGCGCAAAAATATCGTAACTGCAAGATTACTGGAATTGTCAATTCAAAAACACAAAAGGCTTACATAGAAGAAAAGTGCAGGCATATTTCAATATTCTAGTCTACGCAGTTTTGTACCCTTGTTTTGTTTTGTTTTGTTTTCATTTCTTATTAAGGATTATCAATTAATATTATTGTATAGGGAGATGCAATTGCAGAATGTGAAGATAATTCTTGCAGATATTAGCACATTTGAGATGGAAGGTTCCTTTGATCGAGTTTTCTCCATAGGAATGTTTGAGGTACCTAGCCCTTGATTTATTCATTGTTACAATGGTATTAATTTTTTCTTGATCAGTTATTGAACTTTTTTAATTCAGTACATGAAGAACTACAAGAAGCTTCTTAAGAAAATATCCAATTGGATGCCAGAGGATGGCCTGCTATTTGTTGACTACTGGTGTCACAAAACGTCTGTGTGGAACTTTGAGGTAAACTTAGTCTCTTTTTTGGAAGATTACATTGAAGACTTGCTTTTTTATTTTTTTTCTAGCACCGATATATATTGTAAACAATGTTTATATGTACAAAATTTTAACGTTTTCATCTTTTTCTTGCACCAAAGTAAGAAGTCCAATGCTACTATATCACTAATGAGCCACTTTAAAAATGTTTCATGTTTTTATTTTTGATGATTGGGAATTGACACAGTGGAATTGCAACGAATAACTAAACAAAGGTTTTTCCTAACTTCGAGCCATCCTTTTCATTCTTATATGTGAGAAATGTAAGATATTAGGTTGCACAGTCCACTCAATGCCTAATTTTTTGGTGTGTCACTTAGTTTCTTAGTTCAAGTGGAAACACTCTTAATAAAATTGAAAACTAATTGGGTATTCAAAACTAACTACCACTCCCAATATTAGATAAAGCCTTGTTTGGTTGTGTGATAGGAGTGAGAGAAGTGGATGTGGAAATTTGGAATAGTAGACAAAGCACTTTTATATAATTTATAACCTATTTTATTTTCTCATTGGTATAAGATTGGTTCTCATGTCTAGTGGAGTAGGTGATTCATTTAATTATATAAATCTTATTCTTACTTGAGTATCTTTTTACATGTATTTGAAATGCTCAATTATTTGAGGTTTTGTGTTTGTTTATTTGACATTTGCTTCTGATGTGCACAACAATTAATAATTGTATAGCCAATTGATCTTTCTTCCTTGTAGGACTCGAATGAAGATGACTGGATAATCAAAAATTTCAGTACCGGACTAATGACACGTTCTATAAACTTCCTTTTGTATTTTCAAGTATCTCTTCAATACTTACGACTATTTTGTATATTCTTCTTGTCTTCAAATTCACTATTTCAATTGCAGTTCAACTTGATATATATTTGTCTCAATATATAGAGTAATGTAGAATAACGAGAACATGTTTCTTTGTGATCACAAAAAACAAAGGTTGTTTACAATAGCTTAGTGATTTTATTGCAGGAAGATGTTTCTATTCTCAACCATTGGCTTGTAAATGGGAAGCATTATGTGCGGACAAGGTATTACAATTTGTACACCACTATAAATGAATAATATCTAGTTTTTTTTTTTATGCAAGATGATTTTAGTTTCATTCCTTATCAGTACTTCTAAAGAAAGTTTTTTTCTTTTTCTTTTTCCTTTTTTATCATTGGTGTGCGTAGTGAAGAGTGGTTGAAGAGAATGGACCAGAACTTAGCTTTGATAAAGCCAATAATAGAGTCTATTTATGGGAAGGATGAAGCTGTGAAGTGGATAGTGTATTGGCGAACATTCTTTATCTACATCACAGAACTCTTTGGTTATAACAATGGTGAAGAATGGATGGTTACACATTACTTATTTAAGAAGAAATAAAAAGGTGGAGAGTGAGGATGAAGGATTGAAAAATAAATAATGGAAATGGAACAATATCCCTTTAGGATCTATTGACTTGTTCTAAGACTATATTCTCAAGAGCATATCTTATTTTATTAGCTTTTACAGTGTTTAGAAAAAACCAGCTTGAGTTTTTTGAGTTGCTATGAGTTTAAATCCATCTTTTATTCCTTTGTCTTTGATCTATACTAACACTTTTGCACGAGGAGCTAGTTTAAAGTTTAGTATGCAATTAGAATAATGGTGAGGTTTAAAATTAACTGTGGCATACTTTGAACTCATGATCTAAACCTTCCTTATTGAACACTTGACCAATGACCACTCAGGGTAACTAGAGACCTCTTTGTTGCTCTTTGGTTTGCAACCATCTCAACAACTTGGACCTCTTACCAAAAATCTATAAATAAGATGAGAAAACTAATTAGCTTGGATAGACATATGAAAGAACAAGGGTCAATAATAAGAGAATTTATTGGCGAATAACATAAGAGTACAAACAATCTCTACTCTTTGAAGATAAGCTAGGGTGATCACAACTACACACCTCCTTGAGTCAAATGAGGTCGAGTAGACATCATCGATCTTGTTTAAATCAAAGGACTCCTTCCTTATGAGCCTCCTAGATGGACTATCACAAGTATTTTGTAATAATACAAGAAGAGAAAGACCATTCAGAACTACTCATTCTAATAAAGAACAGAAACGAATTACTTACTTCATACTTGGTTACCTTAAGGATGATGGTACTCCTTCATCCTCGACCCAGTCCTCAAATTCATAGCATTATTTGTTGGAAGTTGGGTTGTTTGTGATCAATGAGGCCTTATTGTTTCAAGTATGACCAACCTTTAACATTCAAAGAAGAAATTTCTTATATATTTCTTAAGAAGGATACATAGGTATTTACACATGAGTTCTGAGTCTATAAAAGGAAAATATGTGTACAATTAGAAAATGCTGAATATGAAAATAGAAATATATGCATATAAAAGATATGATATTGGAATAAATTTAATATTGCTATAATATGGAATATATGTATGAAATATAGGTAATATATTATATCTAACATCCTCTCAAACTTAAGGTGATAAAGAAGAAATCATATTGCGTTTGTTAACTAAATCATGATGATGTCTAGATGGATGTGCCTAGGTGAAGATATCAGCAAGTTGTTTGATCGAAGCAACATGAGTCTGGCGAAGAATGTCCTGTTTGATATGCTAACAAATAAAGTGACAGTCAATCTCAATATATTTTGAACGCTCATGAAAGACATCATTATGAGAAATTTGTATATCATTCATGTTATCGTAGTAACAAGTACAATTGGTTAGAAGAGGAACTCCCATGTCTTACAATAGCCAACAAATCCAAAATAACTTAGATGTCACATTTGCTAATGCTCGATATTGAGCTTATATTTTCGATCAGGAAACAAATGTTTGTTTCTTACTTTTCCAAGAAATTAGTGAAGAACTGAGAAGAAAACAATATCTGATGCCAAAATCACGATTAGTGGGATCACCAACCCAATCTACATCAGAAAATGCCTGAAGCTCTAAGGAGTAGTGGGCAAAGTAATGAAGACCACAGAACAAGGTGCCCTTGTTGTAGCGAAGCATACATAAAATAGTTGCAAAATAAGAAGATCTAAGAGCATACATAAATTGGCCCACTAGTTGAACCACATAAGATAAATCGAGTCGAGTTACTCTAAGATAGATGAAACTACCAACTAATTGCCTATATAATGTAGCATCTGGCAGAAACTCACCATCATTAAGCAATAACTTCATATTTATCTCTAACGGATTGTCAACAATCTTATTGTCAGTCAAGTCAGTATGAGATAAGATATTAGAGGTATATTTAGCTTGAGAGAGATAATATTTATTATAGCTAAATATGACTTCGAAGCCTAATAAGTAGTTGAATGATCCAAATATTTCATTTTGAAAGCTTGACCTAAAAATTGTTGCAAAGCATAGATCCCTAATACACCATCTCTATAATAACCATTTCATCAACATAAAGTAGAAGGACAACAAGGTCAGCCTCTGAGTGATAAAGAAGCAGAGTAGAATCATAAGAACTTGGAATGAAACCTTATATATTGAAAAAGTATAGAGCTAAACATAGAAACCAAACTTGAGGAGAGTACTTGAGACTATATATGTATAACCTTACAGAGATGACAAACTTTTCCTGATGGATTACTCAATCCTAGAGGAGGTTGTAAATATATTTCCTCGACCAAGTTGTTGTTAAGAAACTCAATTTTAACAGCTATTTGAAACATCTTTCATTGTCAAGCAACAAAAATAGTAAGCAAGGAACGAAAGGTAGTAAGATGTGCAATTGGAGTAAAAACCTTTAGAACTCGATTTGGATACTTCGAGTTTATAGTGATACCCTTGGTTTACCCAATGCCTCGACCTCATTCATGGACTTGATGAACCGAGTATTTAGGCAATACCTTGACCAATTTGTTGTGGTATTTGTTGATGACATCCTAATATACTCCAAGTCGAAAAAGGAACACTTATAATGCCTAAGGATCGTATTAGAAACACTTAGAAGACACCAACTATATGTTAAGTACAACAAGTGCAAAATCTAGATGGAGATAGCTACATTCCTTGGCCATCTAGTATCAGCGGAAGATATCTTTGTAGCTCCTCGAAAGGTAATCAAGAACTTCTTAAGCCTAGCTAGATACTATAGAAGATTCATACATGACTTTTCAAAACTAGGAGACTCATGACCAGACTGACCAGAAAAGGAGTTAAGTTAACTTGGGATGAGAAGTGTGAACAATCATTCCAAGTACTAAAGAGGAGATTAACTTCGACCCCCATCTTAGTCACTCTGACTCATGGTATTACAAACATTCTGTACATAGATGGTTCACAGAACAAATTGGGTGTAGCCTTGATGCGAGAAGGAAAAGTTGTTGCCTATGTTTCACGACAACTAAAGATCCATGAGAAAAACTACGAACCCATGACATAGAATTAGCAGCCATAGTGTTTGCCCTAAAGATATGGAGGCATTACCTGTATGGTGAAAGGTTCGACCTGTTTTCTGATTACAAGAGTTTGAAATATATCTATACTCATAAGGAATTGAATCTCAAGCATCATAAGTGAATGAAATTCCTTAAAGACTATGATTTCCAACTCCATTACCACCTAGGAAAAGCCAACGTAGTAGTTGATGCCCTGAGTAGAAAATCCAGCAAACAGGAGGAGGAAAATAATCAAATGTACCAACTGATTAAAGACTTTAGGCTGGGAGTGACCTTAAATGACAAACAAACCTATTTATATAATATGACTTGTCAACTGGATCTCTACAGTAGATCAATGAAGAACAAAACCAAGACAAGTGGTTCACAAGGCTAATAGAAGGAATTGAACGAGGTAAGCATACCGATTTTCGAATGGACGTCGAAGGTACCCTAAGGCTCGAAAATAAAATTTGTGTACCACAGAATGGACAAAGTAAACAAACCATTCTATATGAAGCTCATCAAACCAAGTACACGATGTATCCAGCAGGAGATAAGATGTATCAGAACCTATGAAAGAATTATTGGTGGAAGGGAATGAAGAGAGACATAGCTAAGTATGTTTCTAAGTGCCTCAGCTATCAACAAGTAAAGGTAGAACATCAAAAGCCCTCTGGAATGTTGTAACCACTTTTGATCCCAAAACGGAAGTGGGATAACAGTACCGTGGATTTTGTTAGCAACTTACCCAAGAATCAGAAAGAAGAACATACTGTTTAGGTGATTGTGGATCGTCTCACTAAGGTGGCACACTTCTTGGCCCTTAGATCTACATACCAAGTCAGTAAACTCGGTGAACTCTATGTGAGAGAAACAATACGCCTTCATGGGGTGCCTAAGACGATTGTAGCTGATCGAGACTCTTGCTTCACCTCACAATTTTGGAAGAGTTTATAGAAGGAACTGGGCACAAACTCATCATGAGTATGACTTTTCACCCCCAGACGGATGAGCAGTCTGAGAGGGTCATTCAGATGCTAGAAGACATGCTGAGGTCTTGCGTCCTTGACTTCAAAGAGAACTGGAATAAGCATCTACACCTGACAAAGTTTACCTATAACAACAGTTATCAGGCAAGTATAGAGATGGCTTCGTATGAAGCTCTCTATGGGAGGCCTTATAGATTACCAACCTGTTGGGCTAAACTTGAGATCACGTACTTATTGGGCTAGATCTATTGGAAAAGATGAACAATCAAGTGAGGCAGATTCAGAAAAAACTAGCCACGACACAAAATAGACAGAAGAGTTATGCTGATAGAAGAAGAAGTCCACCAAAATTTTAATTAGGCGATAAGGTATTTCTGAAAATCAGTCTTCAAAAGGGAATGAAACAATTTAGAATTAAGGGAAAACTAGCACCAAGATTCATTAGACACTTCGAGATACTCAGGAGGATTGGCGAATGCGCGTAGGAATTAGACCTACCAAATCGAATGTCTACCGTGCATAATGTGTTCCATGTGCTGATGTTGAGGAAGTATGAACCCGATCCCTCCCACATAATCCATTGGGAAGAGGTGGATATCCAAGACGATGCCACATTCGAAGAAATCGTGGTTAATATTCTCGACTGCAAGGTGCAGAGCTTGAGAAGGAAAGACATCCCCTTAGTTAAAGTTATCTGAAAACATCATGGAGTAGAAGAAGCCACCTGGAAGTTAAAAAGTGAAATGCAGACTAAGTACCCAAACCTCTTCGCTAGAAGGACATAACTAAACGACTCTCGAGTAGTTTAGTACAAATTTTCGAGGACGAAATTCTTTTAAGGGCGGTAGGTTGTAACACCCAAAATTTTTGAGAAATCTTTGGGTATAAATTATGTATAAAATAAAGATGAAAAAATGAAATTTATTGACAAATTTTGGTACAACTTTAAGGTATCCAAAAATGAATATATATGTAAAGATGTGATATATATATATATATATATATATATATATATATATATATATATATATATATATATATAATTCACAATTCATGAATTGAGCAAATTTGCTAAATTGTGAATTTCACGAATTCAGTGAATTCATGCACTAGAATGAAAGAAAAAAAAACCCAAAAATCCATGCTTACAAACCCTTGTGCTTAAAAAGGTGTGGAAATTGAGAAAAATGACAAATTTTGAACTTTGAAAATGCCAAAAATTATGAATCCTACCCCTGGAAATTATATAAACCATCTCTCCCTCTCATTCTTCTTCATCCCAACAAGAATTGATAAGACCCTTCTTGCTCTCTTTGCCTTTCTCTTGAGTTGTTCTAAACAGCCAGTGGACTTGTAGCAATGGAGTGCTGCATAAATCTAGTGCAAGCAAGGAGAAAGATCTAAGGTGAGCTTAGAAAAGTTCAGAGAGAGTCACTTTTAAGGTGAAAATGATTTTTTAAAGTTTTAATTTATTATTTTAATTTAAATAAAGCTCACATGGGTGTTATGCTTTAAATTTATATGATTATACATGCCATGTAGAAAATGCATGATTAAGTTTGCATAAATAATTATGCGTGATTTATGATATTATGTTACATGTTGTAATGTTGCTATGTTTTCATTATTTATTAATGTTTATAATTCATTATTATGCTTTACATTAAATTAAAAGATTAATAAAGATTATAACCACGTATCGACATGATGGAGAATTTTCATCATGAGTATTCCAATCCAGAGTTGTGAGGCAAATAAAGGGTTTGGATTTGACCCTACCTCTACTGGGATGGGTTTGAATGTTGGTAATGGACCTCCCTCCCTAGGGTTGGAATATTGTGGCATATTTTCATTTGGTCCTTAATGTTAACTGAAATAATATATTGTCTGAATCATCTAATTTCTTAAAAGTGATTGATGTGCATGTATTATTTGATTGAAATAATAAATCAAATATTTGGGATGATCCGCTGAGATTTTTAGCTCACCCCTTCCTCTTTAATATTTAGGAAATTAATTATTAAAGGTACATGGAAGTTACCTAGATTAGAAATTTTAATTAATTGTAGGGTATGTCGACCCAATCTGTTTTTCTTGAATTTCGTTGTAATGAAGATTCAAAGATTTGTATTTTTTGTTTAATAATATTGAAGCTTTTTATTTTTCTCAATATTGGCCTTATTGAATTATTTGAATTAAATTGAGTTGAGCACTTAGAAAGTCTCATGGCTTTAAGACATGGAAGGGAAACTGTTAATGTGACACGGGCTTGCCTTTCGGGCAGTCCAACAATCATAAATAGAAAATAAGGGTAGTGTAGTAATTACGCCCTTA
Source organism: Tinospora cordifolia (assembly GCA_030144865.1). NCBI lineage: Eukaryota > Viridiplantae > Streptophyta > Magnoliopsida > Ranunculales > Menispermaceae > Tinospora > Tinospora cordifolia. The sequence goes on from JAJIYU010013368.1 coordinate 13,830, forward strand.
GAGCCATGTGGGCCCGAGTGTGGGAGGCAGGGTGTCACAAAAGTCCAATTATATATAT
>JAJIYU010013369.1:0-13885 GCA_030144865.1 Tinospora cordifolia
TGCTCACATGTGACTTGTTCACATGTGACTTGCTCACATGCAAGTTGTGCAACTTGTACACATGGCACACCACTCCATACACCAAACCATATCACAATGTTTTACCTTTTTTTTTTTTTTTCAATTTATAGGTTTAAAAACTTCAGATCTTTGCATGTCTCAACTGGAAAATTAGCTTTATCTAACAATACGTCTATTATTTGTTGTTGTTGTTCTTCTTCTTTTCATTTTTGCAGAAGAAAAACTGTGAGGAGTCTCTAGAACTCCTGAAAATATCTTTGGATTCATGCAAATTGCTGCCTTTGCCCTCTATCCTCTTTTATGATGATCTAACAACTCTATTGGAGCACACAAGTATTCACTCAACAATTTTGGAATGGTCAGAGATTTTGAATAATTGTAGTAATCTATCATTCTAGATTTTTTTCTTTTTTCAACATCAATGGCATATTTTTGTATATGTTAATTTTGGTCACCATTTTTTTAATTTCAATCTAGTTTGACCCATATATGTGTAGGATTGGCAAACATGTTGGTGACTTTGAATCTATGTTTTTATCTGATCTTGAGGGAGGAAAACTGCTTTCCGAGGACTCATATTGTGGCTTAGAAGGTAATTTTAGTGACTATGTTGGGAAGCTTCTTGCTGATTATGGTGTCCAATATTTTTGATGGTAAGAGAACAAAGTTGACTGAATCTCCTTGATCTTTGCTAGGACAATTATGGATGAACTTGGATGGCGACCTGTCTCCCATTTGTTTAAATATGTTACCACTTGTGTTGTCTTCCTCACTGTAATGCTAGTTCATAGTTTTTTAGATGCGTTAACTGGTTTGTTTGTTTATTTGATTCCTTAAACACCATGAATCCTCTGAACTTGGCAGTTTTGATGAATGCAGGTCGTTAGCATCCTTACAAATTCTTCCTTCATTTTTTCATTTACTTTCTATAGTGAGTATGGTTACTTCGATTTCTTTAGGGACAATCCATGTGTAAGTAATTTATTATATTTAGGTCTTGTGATGAAAAGGTTGAGAGGTTAACGAATCAGGGATCTCTTGGAGGCATTGATGCGCTACTTGGTTGCCCTTTATGCCTTCCTTCCCCTAAGGTTAGATATTGGAACTATTTGTGATTACTAGTATATCACTCATATCTTTGCAATGATTGTCTGGGAAACATATACTGCATATATTTTTCAATCCTAGAGAGTGTGACCTTTCAAAGGAATTCAAAATATTGTGAACTTCAATGTGCAAAGGTTTCTACAATAAGTGGAATTCTCACAAAATAGTTTGTTGCTGATGCTATGATTTATAAATTTTATTCTTTGTGGAATCATTTCTTGTATCATTTCAATGCATTCAGCTGTTGTGAATTTGAAATGTAATGCGTCCCTCACAAAAATTGGTATATTTTTTCTAATAAATTGTGTTCAATTTGCAATTCAGTTTTTGATGAAGTCCGCACTTGAGAAACTAAGCCATCAAGTTAAATACTGTGACAAACAAACTGGAACAGGATAAGGATGTCATATTGTTGAAGGAATCGTTTTCTCTTGATGGGCAGTATAAACCTATATCAAAAGTTAAATTTTTTGGGTGGGTTGTTGGCCATGGCAAAATTTTTTGGGTGGGTTGTTGGCCATGGCCCCGCCTTGTACTTATCCCCCTATTGTTGCTTTCTTTGTTCACGACATTCAGAATCAGCTTGCCATATATTTTTCGATTGTCCCTTTCTAGATGGATTTGAGACTAGGGGTGCTTTTTCTTTCCTATACTGGTAAATGTGGCTAATGATGAACAACATTGTGTCTGCCTCGCTGTGGTGCGGTCTTTCTGGAAAGAGTGGAACTTGTGGGTTTTTGAGGATTTGAATTCCCTTTAGTAAGTTGCGTGCAGTAAGTCTATGTTGCTGGCATCTTTTTAGCTTAGCAATAGTACATTATCTATGGGTTATAAGGAGTGGATGAGAGGGTGCGATAACATTGCTTTGGATTAGATCAGTTTTTGCAGAAGCTTTTCAAGGATCTCTCTTTTGTACAATTTTACACATATATTTTGGTTTCTTCTTCGTATTATTTTTTAGATGTAAACCAATATAAAAACCTAGGTTATCTGCACTCAACTATGGGTGTTGTACACAGATACATATCTGAAGTTCCAAGTCATTCATTTGCAATTTCTAGGACATGGGAACTTCGCTATATTATCTTTTCTGTTCTTTTTTGCTTTTTCTTCTTCTCACTCACTTATTGTTCTTTTTTTTTCTCTCTCTCACTTAAGATCACTTAGTAACTATTTTCTTTTCTCATGCTTTCTCTTTTTTCCATTGAAGAACCCACATAGTAATATTTTAAAATCCGAAGTCTGGTTTTAATCCATGTTACCCAAACTCTTTACTTTACTTTGTAAATTGAGTTAGAGGAGCATATTGTTCAAAACTCAAGTTGTTTTGGATAGATGCTGAGAGTTGCTTGCTATATGGCGTTCTTTAAGGGGATCTCATACAATTAAAACAGTTTTGAAGATCTGCACCATTTGACCTTGTTTTTCCCACTCAATAGTGTTCACAGAGCATCTATAAAATGCTAGCTTCATATTTATGACGAAAGTTATTCAATTAAACGGGAGTGGATTACACATTGTTCATAAAAAATAAAAAAATATATATTCGAATGTTGTTGTCACACAAATTTATGTTGATGATATCATCTTTGGGTGAACATTTAATTCATGCTCTTCCATTGTTGTGGTGATGAAAAATGAACTTGAAAATCTCCAAGTTTTGGTAGTTATGCTTCTTTTTTGGTTTTGCAGTGAAGTAGCTTTACATTGGCTTATATTCATTCACAAATGAAGTATACTGCTGATTTATTGTCTGATGATGAAGTGTGGTCAGACAAACTTGAGAATGCATGTACTTCAATGAGTATGTCTAAGCGCTCGCACTGAAAGTAACAGCGGACTACCCTTGGTAGAATAAGATGATTTTTTGTTTTAGGGGATATTATCTTGTACTTACTCAACTTAATGTAGTTGTAAGTCAAATGAATAAAGTAATGAATGTATAACATTGTTGTGTGCCAATCACTGAATGAGCATGGTAACCTTAAATCCATGTAGGTCTAAGTTGAAGGTAGTTTCAGAATATCCAAGGTAGGTACCGCGAATCCATGGAACTGAGGAAATATCTTGGCCACATTTAACTAGATCCTCTTGTGGACATAACGACCATTTTTCCACATGAAAATTTGGTTGATTTAATATGTAATATTTTTGCTCAACCATTAATATCTTAGGTGGAAAGAGTAACATTTTGCTGGAAACACCAATGCTATACTATTTACTAAATCTCCCAAGGGAAAAATAAAAATAGAAAAATAATAGGGCACAAAAACAAATCACACTTCTATTTTAATAACAGAGTTGATCCCATTTGATATTTACCATTGTGTGAGATGATAGGTCATTTCTTGTTGTAATAAAAAAGAATGCAATACTGCTTATTTTTTAGTCTGCTGCATAGCTATTGCCTAGCTAATTTCCTTTACGGTGACCAAGTATGTTAATTATTTGTCTTCAAACCGGTAAGAATTGTGTTGTACATGTGGACTATGCAATATCATAATCAAAATTATTACTTATGTGTTGTTTCCTAATACGAGCTTGCTTATTGTAATATCAGTATTTTGCTGGAGCAGGGTGGCTTTCTTTGACAGGAAAGCAGAAACAAGTAATTTGCCTTTCCATGTACTATGCGGCCAATTGGATAAGAGAATTGGTAGGTTGAAAGACTTATGTTTTCTTCTATAATGGTTAATGTTTATATTGAGCAATTGTATCTGACATTTCGGATGCTCCTTCTAGCTTAATGCCTTCTGTACACAAGTTTCTGGAAGAGTTGATTGTGTAAGTCAGGCAACAAAAGAGGAAATAATTGCAAAGTTACTCAAGCGATTGAGGAACCTGATGTGAGTTTTCTCTATTCAACTTTATGAACAAAAGCTACTATGGTGTGAATTTTCTCTTCCCACTCTTGTTACATTTTTTGTATGAAGCAACCTGAAAATTTAGTAAAATTAGCGTGCTTCAAGTACTCTTTTGTTTTGGTGATTCATGTGGTTTTGGACGATAACAATCAGGAACTTTCACTGCTTATTTTAGAACTTCAAAAAATTCAGATCAAGAGCATAAAATAATGGTGTATTAATCAGTGCTTTCTTAGGCTTAAAATTGGGCAGGTAGTGAGAATTTGTGCGAATATTTGAAAAAAAAAAGTTTAGGGAGGTCTTAATAAATAAAGAAAAATCTTTAAAACCCAAAATGCTTACAATAAACCCTCAAACCTTTCTTTTCCTTAGCCCATCTGTTGCGTGAGCTCCCACCAAGAAATGTCATCAAAATCTTTGCCGACTCTTCGGCTATCGATATATTGTACTGTTCAACTATAGATATTTGAGTTTTATACTTTTGAACCTTTTGAATAATGTGTATTACGGTATAAATTAATGTTTTGTGGGCTTGATTGTAACTATGATGAAATGTTTTTTTATCATTTTTTTAAATTTAAAATTTATTATAGAACATAGTTAGATATATAATTATATATATGAGCTATCCAAGGTATAATTAATAATTAATTATCTAAAGACCTATAAATAAATGTTCTTTATTGCATAGCGCCCCCCCCCCCCCCCCCCCCCGCCGCTTTCATGGTGCAAATCACCTAGCCATCACCTTGGCACCTTGAAACCACCGACGTTATGAACATGAAATATTGTTTGTCGAGTTGACTCTGGGTAACATTGATCATAAGTCATAATAATCGATTATGTAAATTGTTCCCAAAAGTTTTTAACTGTATATTGCATACCACACATGACATAATACTAAAATATTTTGTATTTTGGCTCTACTCAAGAAATTAGATGGAGAAGTTGGTTATATAATTGATTTCAGTCCTTTTCTCAGTTATCTGGAATTAGATTACTAAAATCATCAAGGTACCACTCTTGGATTTAATTTGTATTTGGCTTCAGGAATTTAACTCAATTAAGTAAAAAAAAAAAAAAAAATCCTCACTTGTATTACTCTGAGACTTGGCTTGTATTTGGCTTGAGGACTGAATTGATTAAGTAAAAAAATATTTAAAAGTTCCTTGCTTATATGTTGCATTTCTCCAGGACAGTGCCGGTAGCTCTAAACTGGTGTATATGTAACTTTTGTATTTGTAAATAGAGTGATGTTAAAATGTAGGTTGATCCTAAGCTACTTCCTGATGCTAGCATTGAGCCTCCCTTAGATTTTGGCATGTTGTGCAATACACATGTATTCTCTAAAAACATCCATGGTATTGGGTGCCAGCATCGAGAAATATCTTTGGCACCCAATATACATAAAGCAATTTTCAAATTCAAGTACTAATTTTTAATGCCATATCCCTTGCTTTCAACTTCTTCTATGCCTACTATGATTTTTATTCTCTACATTTATCAAATGAAACTATATATGAAATCATGCCATAGAAAAAAAAAAAAAGGATTTTCTAGAAATGCATAACTGCTGTATCTGGATATTTTCAGGTATTCAAGTAGTAAGCTGTAAGAACATTCTGTTTGATACTTTCATGTCTGTTCTCAGATAGTCTCAAGTTTAGGTTCAGTTTTGGCTGGTACACCTCAGGCTTTTTGCAATTCAACATGAAACTTAGCCTGAGGATTCAGATAAATGTTATAGCGGTAGATGAAAACAAGTATGATTTTTCATCCTCCATGACATCTTTAAATTGGTATCCATTCTGAGATATTTTTCAAATAACTAATATTGTTTATTGAACGCTATTTATGGGTAGAAATGCCAAACAACAAAAGGGACTTTTGCTAACAAAAATTTGTGCTCACGATTCCTGGCATATGCAAATATCCTCAAGAAGTTGCAAAGATTATGTAATAAATGAAAATAGTTTAGATCATCTTTGCACGTACCTTGTTAACTGCTTGTAATTGCATAATTGACTTCTTATGTTTGCATTAGTTGGTGTTAATGGTTATTCTTCCTACAGAAACAGCTACTTTTGGCTTGCCTGTAGATCTGGAGAGGTGCTGTTTATGCCCAACTTGGCAGCATCTGTGAATCTTGTGTAACTGACGGCACAAGACATCTGTTCTTAAATAGTTTGATTTTATCATCTTCTTTATTAGACAGATTGAAATGAAAACCTATTAACCCTTCGTTAATCCAAATAAGAAATAAAACTTGAATATTTGGAGTTCATAGTGAATGTTCTACTTTTTACTCTAAGATCTCCACTGATGTGCATGCTCTTCTCTTTTTGCTGGACAAGAATTAAACATTTCATTACAATAACGTACAAGTACAGGTAGCATGAATCACATCCAAGGGAGGACAAAGCCTTCTCCTTGGAGTTGCACCACTGGCATGCATTCTTAAAGCATAAGCCTTGATATTGTTTAATTCAGGTTTTCTGATGAAAAAAAAAAAAATTTGAAGGTTTATTGAAGTTCTTCTGAATTTATTTGCCTAGTGTGAACTATAAGATTATGATGACATTTATTTACATCTTTGTCTGGAAGCTAAAAGTTGACAAAATCAAACAAATGCAGTCTGCTGGAGAGCTTATTAAACACTTCTCTCAAGTTCTATCCCTTATCCCTTCCCGAGCTCAACTTTTTTCTTGAGAATTCTCATTCTTCTCATTTGAGTAAAGCCAACAATGGCCACATGGAAAAGAAGCATGAGAGAAAAATGCAACCTGAGATCAATTCATCAAGTAAAAAGCACAAAAGCTCAGCGTCCCAAGGAGCTTCATCGACTGATAAGCTTAAGCAACCTACGATCCTTGATGTTCTTAAGAAGGCTGGAGCTGTGAGCCAGGAAGTGCCAAATGGAGGATCATCGAGTATTTCATACAAGGAGAAAGCTTCTCAGACTTCCACTGACACTCAGATTGTAGAAATTTCTGCACCTGCCTGTGTTCTTGATGCACAGAAATTCAAATTCCGGCCTCTCTTAATTGATTGCTTCTCCATATTTATTTTCTCTGAGGTATGTATCTCTGAGCTCCACTGCTGAGATGTAATTTGTTTTTGACATTTTTAACTAGATATGAGAATTTCTTTGTCGATGGTGCTGCTCAGTACTCATATTCCTTTGAACTCAATGCTCAGTTTGGAATAGTGGTGTTGAATATAGTTTATTTGATGGTGCTGGTTTGCTAGATATAGTTAAACAATTTTTGTTGACCTCATAACTCCAACTTACGCTAATTACTTCCATACTTCCATATAGGGATGCAATCAAGTCCTAAACCTTTTCAATTCTCATTTTCATATACTTGCTAATTCTAGATTAATTGGAAATGACTCAATATTTCACTGGATATTTTTTCTCAAAGATGATCTTTAAGAGTTGGGTGCCCCTAACTTAATCCAATTTGGATTTTGTTTTGCAAGTTTATCTTGAAGTATCGCTATTGATGAAGTTGAACCATGGTGCAATGAGCAATAAAACAAACTGTTTAGATACAAATGCCTTTTTAAATTCAATCTTCAATCTCTTAGGCTCATGGATTAAGTTATTGGTTTCATCCATGGGTCATAGGTCAAGCCATCATCAGTTCAGATTTGATAGTTCTAGAGTGAATGGAGCAATATAGTTCATCCCCAACTGGGTGTATCTGATAATGCAAGGGTGTATCTGATAATGCAATCCATGTTTTTCTTTGTCCACTTTGTTGTTTTTCTTTTACTTATATTTTGATCCATCTAGTAAATACATACATTTGGAGAGTTCATAAAGGCTATAGAAGTTGATGCAATCATGCAAAAGGTTTAAAAGCTTACTATGTTTTCTTGCTTGAGTGTGCACTGGTAGAACTCGAGAGTTGTTTGTGCCTCTTTCATTTCGAAGATTTGCCTGTCTATCTCAAACAGTATGCTAAAATTTTTAACCACTTTTACCTTCAAAGCATCGACCAATAGGCATTTTCTTTTGAAGTAGGGAACTTCTGACTGCTCAAATGAAATCTAACTGCATGGTTACAACGTTATGTTAGTATTATCTTTTTAGGTTGCAATAATTTGAATTAGAAATATAGAAATAATGTTCATTCTACAAAGAAAACTAGTGAAGGATTCCAATATTTTTTTGTTTGCAGGCTCAGAAATCTTGTTGTTCAGATCCCACGGCTGAGGTATATCTGTTACTTACAGTAAAAACTATGATGGGGAAGTTCTATATCTGAGAATTCTTTTACTTGAATTCTTATAATTGATCTCAAGCTTCTGTGCTAGTTGCCCTTGCATCTTTACCTGCTACGCGATCTTTCCCACAAACTGAGTTACTTGAGTCCTCCGAGCAAACCCTTCCTGGCTGAATGCTTAAGGATGCCATCTGGTCTAAGCATGATGACAACTAGCGAATTCTTGTCCAAAATCAGAGAATTCTTTCCAAGTTTGAAGAAACAGCTTGATTCTGCAGTAAATATTCTTAAGGAAGGTAAGCTCAATACTTCAGGGGTTGAACCCTTGCTCAATGGTTTAACAAGGCCTTGAGGTCATGTGTTCAAATCCCAACACTTTATACCGATAAATTTATTTTTTTAAAAAAAAAAGAAGAAAGAAAATGCATTTTTATATATCTTAGTTCACTACGATTTTTTTTCTTGGGAAATTATCTTTCTTTCTCAGTGTGTGCTGAAGGTGCTGAAACTTGTGAGGATCATTGGCAAACTCAATCTGCTTTAGCTGGGAACCCAGATATACCTAAATTTGTTATGTCAAAATCCTCAGTTGCAATCTCAGTCTCCAGAGAGGTTCTAAGCTGCTTTAGCAAGGTTTGTCTGCACATGCTACTAACTTTATGAATTCACAGAGGTTGTTCTTCAAGATGTCTGGTAAAAGAACAATCTTAATAAAATGCAGATATTGAAGATCACTAATATTCAGATGGATATATCAGTTCTCTCAGCTCTTCTTGAGGCCTTCCAGCCAATCCATTTGCCAGAAAGTTTACTTTCAGAAATCCAACCAATCCCTTCACTGGGCAACATAGATTACTTGTATTTAGGTGCTTATTCATTCTTGGAAGGCATCTTGGAGATGGGTAAGCCTTAGAAAACCATGCCTCTTTTACATTTATTTTTGCAACTAACATAATTTTGGCAGGTCTCTTGAGGAATTTGTTACTTCTTTTTCCCAGCACCTTCATTCTCTGTTCTATTGGCATCAGATGTGCTCTCTACTTTAGAGTCTGTAGTTATTTCTGCTCGATCTTTCCTTGAGTTGTCAAACAGCAATGAGAAAAGTCTACAAGTAGAATGTGTTCAGAAAGTGCTTCCGTTGCTGAGCAACAGACTTGGAATTGGCGCACAAAAGCTGTTGATGCATAACTTTGATGGTGAAGAACATGATAATAGCGGTTCGAAAGGCAAAGTGAGGAATCTTAGAACAGTTAATTAATTGGTTCCATCAAATTATTGTTTTGTTTAATGTGAAAATTCAATTTTGGCTAGCTTTTCGTCCATTTTTCTTTATTCTCTCATCAGAGCAATATTCTTCTGCTCCTTTTCAGGGAGAAACAATACAGAATGTACTTCGAATCTACATTGAAAATAGTGAGTCCACTGCAGATCTACTGGAAGAATTAGCTTGTTCTATCCTACCTCAGGTATGAAAATTTTCTAACAAAAATTCTCACGAATGTTTTCACAGAGGGGTTATTTCTCCAAATGGAACACACATAAAGCCATCCGAAGGGTTTAGGATTTTCCTAATCAATGCTAATTAAATATCCATGAATGTAATTGAGAGCTTACACATGAATAACACACTTTACACTTTGAGAGACTAGAATTTGTATTGGAGTGCTATCCTGCAAACTTTTGTAATCTAGGGGAATACTCATCCCCTTTCATCTTCTTAATATAAATATACTAGTTTCTTGTTAAAAAAAAAAAATTAAAAAAAAAAGGAACAATGCACTTGCTCTTTTGACCATGCGAATAAAGCATTCCAAGTTATTAAAAAAATGTGCTTTTAAATAGCAAAATTATGAATCAAATTTGCACAATAACTTAAAGATTATGATGACTTTAAATGACTCACAATTTTTCTTTTCTCAAACAACAAAAAGAGCAGCCCTATGTATGAAATTCTCACCTATTCAGGGTCTTGAAAAAAGGTTTTGGACCACGTCTGGGTCTATTATATGCAGTTAAACTTTGCTATAGCGAGTGGCTGCTTTCATAACTAGAATCGATGGACATGGTCACATGGCTGTAACTCTTATCGTTGCACCAAAGCTGCTTCTTGGGTTTGTTTTCTTTTCTTGTTTGAGGAATTTAATAGTTGAAGATGTTACAGTGCAAGCTACTTACCATAGCATTTCCATTTGGGGAGGACTAGAAGGTTTGCACGCATCTTAAGGAACTAACTGGATGCTCTAAGAGGCCCACATCCCCTTGAATTAGAAAAAGTGACGTAAACTTGCTACTGTCTTTAGATTTTGTTCTAACTCCTTAAAATCAGTTTTATAAGTACAATATACGTAGGTCTTGTACTAGCTTATTATTAATAATAATAGTTTCCAGTTCAAAAAAAAAAGTACAATATACCTAGGTCTAAGATGCAAGTGGCCTGCCATTAATTGTAAATTTCCATGTTGATTTCCAATAGTTATATATTTGAATATGTTGGTAGGGATTATTTTGAATTTTTATTCATTTGATGAGCATAATATTTATTTTGAGTTTTCTGTTTAGTCTAAAATTTTCCTCATCAAAGTGAATCCTGGATCTTAAGTTTTTTTTCTCTTATTATTTTCCCTATATTTACCTGACTTATTTTCTACTCTTGCTCAAGTTTATGTGGGTTGATTTAACTTTGAACCTATACATGCTACTATGAAATGCCGTCTTTGACTAAGTTGTGTGCAACTTATATCTAGGACAATCAGGACTTCGTTGATTGACAACTCTAGTAATCATGAGATCTTGTCCTTTGGTTTTTTCTTTATTTTTTATTTTTTATTTTTTTCTTCCCTCAATAGTTCTCTCTATGTACAGGACATCTCTTATGATGTTGATCGTCAAAAGAGTATTCTGACCTTATGTTTCAGGCTTGCTGCCTGCTCACTTTTAAGATGTATATAGTGAATCATCTGTTGTCAATATACCATTACAACTCTTTAATCATAAGATGACGAATGATATTATTTCTGGTTTTAGGTCCCTTCATCCAAACCCAAATTCCCAGAAGAAGCCATTCATGGTTTCCCAACACTCTGCCCGATAACATTTGTAGTATGGTGCCGGGTACTGGTAAGTAGTTCTCTCTGACTGTCCAATTACAGCTTCAATTTCAGTTTAAACGTTCTTACAGGAAATCTTAACAGAAGGTGCTTTCCTGTGCAGTATGAAAAAAACCTTGCATTTTTGAACAAGTTGGTTAGTACTTTCTCTCATCATCACATTTCTGACAAAAAAATTTAACAAAAACTTGTAAGGTTTCTTATTATTTCTTCCTACTCTACAGGTTAAGGAAGCTACTACATTAGGAAGATCCAAGGCCCACATTCAACCAGAAACTCTTCATGGTCTGCTGACAAAACTGTGCCAGTCCATTAATGTAATTGTTTCTTTAGTCAACATGTGCAAGACTCATGATAAGGTGGGTACTTGAGCAGAGTTAGAGATCTCTATCCATGTTTTTGGAGGCTGCATTGTGAGTGCTCATAAGAGCCCTCATTTTTCAAAGAATAACTAAATTCTGTTTCGGTCTCTAAAAAAAGTAGACAGTAATAAAACAACATTATTTTTTTAGTAAGTATTTTTCTACTTCTAATTGAAGAAGAGGTATAATTTCTGCAAGAACAAGAAAATAAAAGGCTTAATTGTATTAGAGCTTAAAGCTCTTCTACAAATGGAGGCTTGCACCGAAAATACAGGTACCTTTGTTGGATGAGGAACAGGGTATAACTTATAATTAGAGAGCAAAATCTTGACTTTGAGTTTGAGTTCAAGTTTGTGTCAGCACTTAATTGCCCACTCTTCCAACAGCCTTTATAGTTACCACTCCAAAATAGACTTGTTCTTACATAGATGTTCACAAAGACACAATAATTGAGACTGTCATGCAAAGAAGTAGAAGCTGAATAGAGATTACACATCTAAGCTTCTAGTTAGGAGATTCAGACAACATCAGTAATCTATTTTAGTGGTGCAGTCTTTTTCCTTTTTGGGCTGCCATTGATTGTGCTTCATTCAGTTTGCACTACATTGCCTATGACTTACTTTCCTCCTATTATGTGGATTTTGATACAGGTACAAGTTCATTCATTGGCAGTCAAACATGGTGGAAAGTTTGTTGATTCTTTCATCAAAGGTAGATCAATCAATGATGATTGTCTTCATACTTACTATTACTAATGCTTGTTCAGTGTACTGAAAATGCTATCTGGCTTCAGTTTTTGACTTCCTACAAGCTCATTTTCCAGCACACAGTGAAATCATAATCCAAATGGTACTGAAATGCACAAGCTAATTCTTTTTCTTGTTTGTACTCTTACTCTTGGAGTTGTTTTGTATGATGAGGGTAATCTTGGGCATAGGGATGAGAATCTTAAAGATTACAATGTAAAAACACAGAAATCTTCAAGATTCTCATTTCTATGCCCAAGATTACCTTCTATCAAACAGTTCCTTTTTATGTAATGCAAGTATAAATCTAATTATGACCTGTCTAGTATACCCCAGGTAAAAGAGCTTCAGAAGGCAACTAGAACAATACATACTCTTTGCTCTGAAGCAAAGGTTAGTTACTGATAACTTATGCGTGTTTAGAGCTGTCTCGTGAGTAAATTTCTAGTTCTTAATTTGGGCACTGCTGGAAAAATTTTTAGGGTTCTAAGCGAACTGCAATCACAACCAAGATACCTGCAGCAAAGAGGTCAATGGAGCGCTTCTTGTTCAGGGTCAAAGCATTACTTCACAACTCATCAACTGGATGTACATTTTGGATGGGTAATTTCTTACGCAATCAAAAACACACTCTTTCATACATTTTTCGGCCATTTAGACCAGTTAAAGATCTTCCTATTCATTACAGGGAACTTAAAACACAAGGATTTGCTGGGACAAGTAGTGAGCTCGCAAGTGTATGCAGACGGGTATGAAGATGTAGATGAAGCACAAGATGTTGACATGAACAATGACAATAATGCAAATGAACAAGCCATAAGTAATGATGATCAAGAAGTTGAAGAAGTTGATTGAATCCATCTAAACAATCTCAAAACAAGTAAGTTTCTTTCCTCCTGCTACAAACAGTAACCACTAACCACGGTTTGCTCACCACGCATCAAAAGCTGATATAATGATTCACAACTGCAGCGAGCATTAAGTAAAACATGTAATTTATAAAAATATAATCAAGTGCACTTTGCTTGTGATTTGAAAACATGGGTAAATTTTCAAACATTTTAAGGGCTTATCTGGTAGGTGATTTGGATATAGTTTTTCATGTTCAAGAAATTTGAAAATATGAAAAAAAAAAAAATTATTGTTTCATTTTCTGGTTTAAGTGAATCCAAGAAATAGTTCTTAACTACGAAGGAAGTTGTTTGCAGAAAACAATGACACTTTCATTTGCTAAATTTTCTGATTCCAGATTAAGCCCTTGTTTTTGATTCGTCACCTTAACTTGTAATCATTGCCAGAAACCAGCTTGTTTCCTGCGTAAAATCTTCAGAAAAAAAAAAAAAATTGAATTTGACAAACCAAACACATTTAAAAAAACAAAAAAATTAGATAGAGAAAACTGTATTTGAATCACAAACCAAATGCAGCATTTATAAAACCAATCTC
>JAJIYU010013370.1:0-13993 GCA_030144865.1 Tinospora cordifolia
ATATATAAATATATAAAAAAATATATATATATATATATATATATATATATATATATATATATATATATATATATATATAATAACAAAGAAATAGTAGAATAGAAGAAAAGAAGAAGAATGAGGAAAATAAGAAAGATGAGAATGCTTTCTTCAATTCATTTGGAATTATCTTACAAGATTACAAGGACCCCTATTTATAGGGTAGAAAATATATTGATATTAATCCATATATTTATCATATGAAAAAAGAATGATACAAGAACATCCATATTCAAAGTATAAGAGGATGTATCATGTACATGGACATCCACTTTTATCAAGATACTTATAACACTCCCCCTTTGATGTCTATTATTGCAGAGAATATGTCGCATTCAAACATTACTAGTGTAAGAAACCCAGTGAAAGAAATACTAGTAAGGAAAGAATATGATGTTCTTATATGCAAATAGGACACTGCCTCGTTAAAAAACTTACCAAGAAAAACTCAGTGGGACAAAACTTTTGGCTAATGAAAAAAGAGTACAATAATAAACTCTCCCTATTTGATATATCATTAAAGTTCTCTAAGATGATACATTTTAACACAATAAACCAATTTACAGCATGTAACATCTTAGTAAACAAATTAGTCAAATATCATTAGAATAATTTTGTTTAATATCGAGTTCACCATAAATAAAATTATGCTTGTGAACGAGCATAAATGAGAATATGACAAATATTACTTTTTACATATTCAACCATTTTTCTTTTTCTCTTTTCAAATAACGTAAACTTGTGTTGCTCACTTTCTTTAAGATTGCATAATGCCATCATCTCTATTTGACAAACATGATCTTCAGGCCAGCTAACACTTCATTGTTTTAACAAAAGTGAAAATTATCTTTTTTTATTTACTTCTGGTGATCTTACAATATTTGTATATGACTTATCTAGATGAAATTTCTTAATAAATACACTTAAGAAATGAACAAGAAATTCACTTGACAAATTCTCGATCTATAGGTCAAGAAAGTAATTTTATTTGTCAATATTTCTTATTTCAAATTTTCTATTTTATAATATATCTCAATGAATTCTTCAAGAGTTCTAATGAAAGATGTATAAAATGAATAAAATACATATGCAAATTGTAAGAATGCTCATGTAATACTAAATACTAATATATAGTAATGATATGTAAAATATGCATGCAAAATAATTAAATGTTTATGTAAATGAGTACTAATGCAGTGTATAATCAAGATCTTCTAGACACTTCATAAATCATCATTTCAAAATTTTTCATAGATCCTTCTGGATTTTTATGTATAATAACATTATCCATGGATATTATATCTTTTCAAGATAGTTAACACAATTCACCTCTTTAAGTGTGCTTGCACTTCTTGTCCACATAGCTTTTTAGCTTTCAATAAGTGTAACCATATGAATTTGCTCCTTCCTATTTTCTCAATGTCGATATTCCTTTATGTTTTGGGATCCTCATTATCAAAAGGACACTTTTAAAATATTAATGAAAATATCAGGAGCAACATTATTTACATCACACATGTATGAATTTTATAAGACGTCCTGATATAAATCACTTCCTATTTGAGAAATGTTAATTCATTAGACTAACCTCCTTTTGAGGCATATTTACATCCATTTACTAAATGTAAACATCAAACTTATTTTCTATGACATACTTATATTCATCTGCTAGATGCAAATATCAAATTTATTTTCTTCAAGAAATATATACATTTGGAGTTCATATTTCTTCAACAAATATTTATACCTCTTTACGGATATTCATAATTTTTATTTATTTTCTTATTTCTCTTTAAGATTTTTGAATATTTCTTTCTCTTATAAGAAGTTATGTCCTTTGATTTGACCGGTTAATCACATTTCTTTATTTATTTTCTTATTTCTCTTTAAGAATTTTAAATAGTTCTTTCTCTTATAAGAAGTTATGTCTTTTGATTTGACCGTTCAATCACATTTTAAGTGTGTCACAAACTATTTGCGCATTATATATATATGCACAAAATTGATCTTTTGAACTCTTTTGACTATTTTTCATTGAAATTCTAGTTCATAACCTCATATTGTATTGGCAATTTTATGTGTCATTATTCTAACTCAATACATGTCCCCTTAATGACAAGAAAATTGCTTCGCTATACATCTATCAATTATATAATCAAACTTTCAAAACTTTTTTGATGCCAATATCAATATTTGAAATATATTGAGGACTCAAACTTGGCTAATGTAATACCCTGAAAACTTCATACCAAATGAAATGAAATTCAAGGTCTATTCAATGAAATTTGGGTGCGAAATGAAACCAAGCTCATTTCATGGCTAAATTTGACAGGTTCTAAAACTCTCATTTAGTGACCTTTAAGAATCCAAAATCACCTAAAATGAAGCAACATGACTTGAACCCGAAAATTAGCTCAATTGGTCAATATTAGGGCTCTCATTTGCCAAACACCCTTCAAGGGTTTAAATTAGGAAAGAAGTGACATTTAGGGTCTTTGAGGATTTGGAATGACCAAAAATTTCATGGGATGGCATAAACTAACAAGACACACAACATATCCAAAAATCAGGACAATTGGCTAAGATTCGGGTGAGTACCTTCAGTGGGCTTTGAATAAAGAAGGTTTCTAAAGAAAATCATCTTGGACCAAACTATACTTTAAAATTTGTGTCTTCATTTTATTAAATTCATGAGATTCTATCAAATTCAGTGGGCTCTATAAGTTATAAACCTAAATTCCTAGTGATTAGGGAGAAATTAAAATTTTTTAAATTCATGTGAACCCATGAAGGCATGGCCACCCAAAGCATGTACAAGTTACATGGGTGGAATACCATGATCGCGTGCACCCCCACCCTACTCAACCACCATGGGACGTCTTCCCTTATTTGATTCCATGAAACATGATCCAATGTACCATATAAGTGATTTAGTACACCACCCATATGAGACGTCCCACCTAGGATTTGGAAATCCACGAAGAGTGATTCCAAACACCAAGCTAAGTGATCATGTGCTCCATGCCTCACCCAAGCAAAACTGATCCAACCATGCACATGTGTGTGTGCACACATGTGAATTAACCTAATTAGAAAGGTTTGAAATTTGAATTGATGCTCAAAAAAAAAAAAATCTAGCCATCCCATGTATTTAGCAAGGAAACCAAAATAGAAAACTCCCTTTTTACTCACCTTGGTGCCAAATCTAGGAGATATGCCCACTTAGTGTGCCACCTATGGGTCCAACTCAAATCAAAAAGTTTCCTAGAACCTAGATCAGTGTCTAAGACTATGATACGATGTCCTTCATGCTGTGATAGTGTGTTCACCATAGCTGGACATCCAAGAAAGAAAATAGAAAAAATTGCCATGTGTGTGTTTGTGTGATAAGCAAGCAAAAAAAACCAAATAAGAAGGTTTTTAGATAATATATTCCTCTACTATGAAACATCTAGAATAGATTTAGAAGGGTTCTAGAAGAATATATTCTCTGAAACTTGAATTAGAAAAAATGCTAGAGAATATTCCTTGGTGCCATAAGAAAATAGGTAAGATTGATGATCTGTGAACTCACTTACCTCTTTCACACTCTAGACATTTAAAAACTTGCCCAAACATTGAGAGCTACCCTAGCTGCCCAAGAACTACCCAAGGACGTCCCATATGCTCATGAGCATCTATATAAACCCCCTAAGTTGCACACGATTCCACATTCCAAGAACAAGAGAGACTCCTCCCTATTGTGCTCTCAAAGTCGTCTTCTTCTTCACCTCTCTTCTCATTTTCTTTTGTGCATAAATGAGAGACTTTTACTTTTAGTATTTAGTGATTAATAGAGACATGTTTTGATAAGATTTGGAAGTTCTAAAGCAAAGGGAACCTCTACTGGAATCTTTGGGAAAACATCTCTTAAGGTGGAAGTTGCTTTTCTTAAGCATTATTTTCATATTTGAGCCATTAGCATGTTCATTCTTGTGTGATGTATTTTTCTAAAAATCATGATGTATGTTTTCACTTTTATTTTTTAGTATTTATGTATGTTTCAGTTTTGATGAATGTTCATTTCATGTTAGTATCATGTTTCAGAATTATTCTAAAGTTTGGTGCATGATATTGAATGGTGGGTAAATTCTTTTACAATTTATTAAATTTTGAAATTTATTTCTAGTTTGTTTTTATGTTCTGAAATTTTATTTATATTTCATGAATATGGAATTTAAGATTAGAAGATGGTGATACAAACCACGTACCATCATAATAGACACATGGTTGCTATGTGTGTTCTCTTCATATGATTAATTCACGAGGTTTGTAATACCTAAGTGATTGGTTGGTGAGTTAGAGTCCCTAAGTCCAAAGTCCAATGAAATTGAATAAGAAATGTCATATTTCACTTTAGGGAATCACTTAGTTAGAACATTAAGGGTTGAAAAACTCTTTTGGTCTAAGTTCCAACTTTACACAACTTGATGCTTGAAATGTCTAATGTTTGTTAGTGTTTGAATTATGAACGTGTTAGCGATTTGAATATGAAAATGGTTATTTAAGATCCACTAAGCTTAGTGCTCACTTTTCCTTTAACATTTTTCAAGAAATTGAATATGCAAGGACTTAGGACATCTCCTTTGGTTTTATTTAGAAATTTCTATGTAGGGCATGCATGCCTAGTTTTGTTATGAATTGTTTAAATTTAGTTGGCTTATGTACTCTTATTTTGCATTAAGGCATGGGATAACGGGAATAAAAAGTAAAGTGTGTATCACTTGTAAAGTAACACTAGACCTGGCCCACCTTGTGGTTAAGTCCAATATTTCAATAGTGGTTAAGTCTAAACACTCATAAAAAAGAATATGAGGGTCGGAGTGTTACAGTACCAGTTCACCGAGAGCTTCGAGCGGAGTAACTCCAGGATGTACATAGATCACAATACACTATTCATCCAAGAGCGACCAAGATGTATCATGATATAAAAACAACAACGTGGTGGCATAGAATGAAAAAGGATATAGCTGAATATGTACAAAAATGTGGAGTGTGTCAGCAAGTAAAGGCTAAACACCAGAGGCCTAGAGTACATATTCAACCATTATCCATTCCAGAATGGAAGTGGGAGCATATCACGATGGATTTTATTGTTAGGTTACCACGGACTCTAGGTCGATATGATGCCATCTGGGTAATTGTTGATAGGTTGACAAAATCTTCCTATTTTCTTCCAATGAACATCGAGGACTCAGTGAGCAAACTGTGCAAGTTATATATGCGAGAGATAGTGAGACTGCATGGGGTACTTGTATCTATTGTGTCAGATTGAGATTTGAGGTTTACTTCAAGGTTTTGGCAGTCACTGCACATTCGGTTAGGGACTTGTATTTGTCTTAGTACTGCATTTCATCCTTAGTCCGATGGACAGTCTGAATGAGTTATTCAGATGCTTGAGGACATGCTCAAGGTTTGTATTTAGAGTTTGGTGGGAACTGGAATGAGTATCTTTATTTGTGTGAGTTTTGCTTATAATAACAATTATCAGGCTAGTATTGGTATGTCACCATTTGAAGTTCTTTATGGTAGACCTTGTAGTTATCCAACGTGTTGGTGCGAGGTTGGAGAATCATAGTTGCTAGGGCCTGAGGTTATTGCAAATCACATAGAAAACATTAAGCAGGTTAGGCAAAAACTTAAGGTACTGAAATGTAATAAGTATTGAAAATGGTATTAAATCACTAAAGGTTGAAGGCTACGTGATAAGTGGAGTAAAAAGCAAAGGTTTACAAGGAAGTGAGCGAAGTAATAAGTGAAAATGACTGTATACTCTCTTTAATATTATTTTAGTTTAGAATGTAAAACATGACTATGTGTTTACTTCTATGAGCTTAGAAACATGCTAGGAATGACATATTACTTGTATGTTTGTGTGTACTTACGATACTGTGATATGATGTTACCTACTTCTATAATTAAATAATGTGCTAAGAATATGTTATCTATGCTATTTGTTAGATAACATGGTCTATGTGACCTGTTACATGATAATTTATTAACATGTTTAGTGTATACATGAACCGTGATGATGAAATAAATTGTGTATGCTAGTGGTCATTAAATAAAGATAATTAAGATTATAACCACGTACCGAGGCAATAATATAGTGTAACATCTCAAAAAGTTTATATAAAATTTGAATTTTTACTTAGAAAATTATACAGAATTGACGAATGAGAATTTTGACAAGTCTTAGATACCCAAATGAGAGATAAAAATCAATTTAAGGGATTTTTGGAAGAAAAAATATGATTATAATGCATAACATGGGATATCATAGACAAAAGTACAAGGATATCTGCAATTTTTTATGAAAATAGGATTAGAAAGTCAATTGGGATCGAGATTTGGCAAAAATCTGAAAAGAAAGCAATTAATTTGGCTGAAAAATAAAAAAATAAACTTAAAATGCATCCTACAGTCCAAAAAGAATCTGCCAAAATCCAACGTATGGGATTAAAGCCAAAACGAACGCTCGGGTGCACTGGGTCTTCAAGATCGAATTGCTAGAGATTCGCGTACGTAACTTGAGGATGATCGTGCGACTAGAAGAGAGTTCATTGATCGAGAACAAGATCCAAACACTAAAATCGATGATCATCCAACGGCTAGGATTCGTGCTCATGGTAAGATGATCATTTGGTGCTACATTGGAGGTGCATCCAACGGCGAAGATCAAAACCACGTGATTAGATTGTGAACGTTGATGCACTCGAGGATCATCAGACGGTTCAGATCAAAGCCATTTTGATTAGATCGCGATCGTTGATGCGCTTGAGGAAATCTAACGGCTGAGATCGAGAATCTGAATTCTGTTGATTGATCCGAGATCAATCCAACGGTTCCGATCACAATCCGAATGTGTGTCTCGAGGAAAATCTAAGGATCTAGAATAAAGCAAAATTTTAAAATGCAAAAATTACGTTAAAATTAACAAAAAATACGAAAAAAAAATCCAAAAATTCTAAAAAATAGTTTCTAAATTTTGAAAAATATTTCTAAAATTCAAAAAAATTCCAAAAAATACTCATTTTGCTCTAAAAATTAGAAAGTACGAAATTAGGGAGAATTAGGGTGTTTTATTCAAAGAAGGACACAAAAATTTCTAATATTCTCCCTTGGAAAACCTATATAAACCCCCCTAGGCTCATAATTTCATTCATTCCAAAAATAAGAGTTGAATGCTCTTCTTGTTTTCTCAAAGCCTTCTTCTTGGCACCTTTTCCATCTTCCCTTCTTGTGTGTGTGAGAAGCTCTCGAATTGGAGAATTAAATTGGGCGATCTTCATTGGCATTAGTACGTGGGGGGAATTGCTGCCGAAATTCAGGAAGAAAGTGTCACAAGATGGAAGTGCTTTCTAGAACACCCTTCTGTTCTTATTTGAATTCATGGCATGCTCATTGTTGTGTGTTTTTCACTGATTTCCAAGATTTTCAACTTCAGTTCTAGAATTTTAAATGTTTATTTCAGTATTTCAGTTTTAATTTATGTTTGAACAATCATATCATCCATGCTATGTTAGTATCATGCTTAGGCTTTTAAATTAAAGTATGATGCATATTTTATGAGTGTATCATGAATTGACTATGCATATTCTGAATTTTAGTTTGATTTCATATTCTAAAATTTATTTTGTGAGATCATGATATGAGAATTAATCAAAGACGATAGAGAAAATAACCACTTGCCATCATAGTAAACATGTGGGTTGCTATGGGTGTTCTTTTCATATGATTAGTTCATATGGTTTTAAGACCAAAGTACTTGGATGGTGGGTAAGTTCCCTTGAAGTCCAAAAGTCCAATGAAATTAGCTAAGAAGAGCTATTTTTCACTCTAAGGAGGTACTTTGTTAAGAATATCAAGGGCTTAAAAACCCTTTTGGTCTAAAATCTCAACTTTAAACAAAAATGTTGTTTGAAATGCCTAATGTATGCAAGTGTTTGAATTATGAATGTGTTATGAGTTTGAATATGAAAGATGGTTGTTCAACAAGGATTCACTGGGCTATTTGCTCACTCTTCTTTTCTTATTTTTCAGGAACATGAACCCATGGAGCAGTTGATTGTAGATAGTTCTTAGAAAGTATCTATAGTATTATAATTTTTTTAAAAAAATTTTTAGGGCATGTTGCCCAAAGTTTTTATGGTTTTCTATTGAAAAGTATTTTGAAGTCTTCCCCTATAACAACTAGTTATTTTTTTTAAAGAGTTTAGTACTTTCAATTTCTATTATGAATAAAATAGTTTGAATTTCTATATCTCTTTTAATTTGCCTTGATTTTATTAAAAATTTTGTATTCTTGAATTTTATAGAAAGGCACGAGATATTGAAAAGAAAAGAACAAGTGTGTGTCGCTTGTAATGTAGCACCTGCCCAACCCAGCCGTTTGTTAAGTCTACTATCAGTAGAACGGTGGCAATGTACATTGCTTAAAAGATACGGGGGTTGGGGTGTTACATATAGATACCATGGCAGTTGTCTAGAATCATCATGGGTATTTCTCTACCCTAGGTGATTGTCTATGCTATTGTGGCAGTAGTTGAGATGGGATTGAGGATAGAATGAGACCTCATATCGAAAGTTGTGTCATGATGAGGACTTGGCCTTCGGGGTATTACTTCCAAGAGTTCGAACACAGGAGAATACCAAGGAGATTCCTTTCGGTCTTAACGTTAACATAAACAATTGTAGTGTTTTGAAATGCCTAATGATTTATAAGTGTTTGCATGTTTTATGTTTTAGACTTTAATATGTGTTGTACATGATCCACTGGGCTTTTGAGCTCATCCCACTAATCTATTTTTCAATTAATTAGTGAAGACATATGTGGTGACAAGTAAAGGAGACAATTTTGCAGTTCAAGTATACCTTTCAGTAGTTGAGGTATAGGAGTAGGAGTTCATTTACCATTTCGATTTGTAGGGCATGGGACTCACATTTGATTTATTTTTGGTTGATTTATTTTTTGACTTCAGCCATGGGACTAAGTATTGGTTTATTGATTCATTCGAACTCAGGCCATGGGGTCAGAGACTTTCATTGTTTATGAGCTTGATTCATATTACGTCTAGTTAACATATCATTCTTATGTTGAATCATGCATGATATCGTTGTCTATGTTTTCATACTCTAATATTTTATTGGGGTGGTTATGAGAAAGAAAGAGTGACCACACGTTTAAATTAAATTATGTCTCAAATTGAGTGACGAAGATGCCTAGTCAATGGTGATTATGACAAAATTCAAGGGCTAGGGTGTTATAAAGATGGTATTAGAGCTCAGTGAGTAGTTTGCCAAGAAGAGCTTATTCAATAGCTCGCTGGGAAAGAATGTTAAACTGACACCCAAGGATGGTGTCAGAGCTCAGTTAGAAGAACTACTGGGCAGAGTGTCTAGAGTTAGACAAGAAGTGACTCATGTAAGGAGTCAAGAGCTCAGTTAGTTGCTCAATCAGTTCATTTAGTTAGTTGCTCGGTCAATAGATCATTGGGCTATAGTCTAGAGTATAGACTATGAACTGCCAGCTCTATTGAGGAGCTATGCAGTGGAGACATTGCATACTAGGGTCTAGGGAAAGACTTTAGGTATAACTAAGGCATTATCAAGGTAACATAGTGGATCATAACTAAAAGCTTTTAAGGCATAAGCTAGAGACTGATAACATCTAAATTAAGACATTTGATTGGTCAGGACATGAGATTGGGATGATCCTATATCCTTGGTTTGTATATGGTATGGGATGCATAGGAATTCGGTGTAACATCCTGAACCCCCGAGTTCTTGAAACACCCCAATCCCTGAGACTTTGATTGTTTGCTAATCACAAGGCAGGCGGAACCATGTTATTTTTACAAGTACACAACCTACATCACATTCTATTTCAATTATCTCAATTCTTAAGACTAACGCAAGGGAAATAAGACTAACGCAAGGGAAATAAAAGAAATATTCCAATCTTTATTTATTCAATGAATAAAGAAGTACATACTTTGGATCTTAAATATTTAAGATAAATAAGGAAAGAGTACATAACTCAAAATAAAAACAAAATTTAGCAGAAGTCTTAATTTAAATAATTAAAACTTGGGCAACATGTCTTTACATATAAACTTTCCAAATTTAAAATCCTATCATATACTCAATAGTCTTCATGATTCAATTTCTTAAAACATAAGAGGGGAAGGGGTGAACTTATAGCCCAGTGGATCATTCCATAAACAGCTAAGTTACTAATTCAAATTTAAAACACATCAAAATTCAAACACTTAAAAACAATTAGGTGATTCAAACAACATCTTTGGTTATTGTTGACATTAAGACTCAATGAGGTTCTAATCCTTGATGTTCTTATCAAAATACTTCACTCTTGGATGGAAAGACAATTCATCTTGTCATATTCCATTGGAATAAGGATCTCATGTCCAAATTTCAAGTACTTTGGGTTATACCCATCCACACATAGTGATAAGCCCCATATACACTTGATATATGTAAAGAACACCCATGATATCACTTAAATTGCTATGACAATATGTAGTTCATAACTTCAAAGTCTTAAATCTAATTCTCACATTTTCTTGAATTAAAAAAAATAAAACAGAATAGTAAGATTAAAAATAAAAATTCAAAAAGCATGAAAAGAACACATAACATGCTTTATAATTCAAATTAAACCTAATTATGAAAACTAGGTATGGCATGATTCACAATTCATGAATACTTAAAACATGCATACATGATAATCAAAATCTAAATCATGATCAAACATGTAGAAAACTAAAAATAAACATACTAAACTGAAAATAAAAGATGCATGAACATGCTAGAAAGTCAAACTAGTAAAGTAGAAGTGTAGGAAATCTCATCCACCTTAGTTGCTTATTTGTAAAAAATCCAGCAGAGGTTCCCTTCTTCTATGCACTTCAAGAAAATTAGCAACTTCAAGAATGTAAAAGAAAATTAAAATCCTAATTTCTCTTTGAAAATCAGTCAAGAACACAAGAGGGTGAGAATAGGTTGCCAAGAAGAGGGCAAGAACAAGCAAAGAGGAAAGTGTCAACTATTTGTTTTGGGATGAAGAATAAGTGTGCACGAGGGGAGGTTTATATAGATTTTTCAAGACACAAGAGGACAATGGTGTTGGCAACTTTGATTAGGGTTTCCCCTCATGTGTGACAGCTAGGTTTGCACACAAATCACAAGGGGACGACTAAGGTTTGAAGTTCAAGGATAAAATGGTAATCCTCACACTTGGAGCCAAGATAGTGTGTTTTTGGGTTTAAGAAACTTTCTTGTCCTTGTTTCTTTGGTTTCTTCTTGTGTGTGACGGCTAGGGTTCCCTTGTGAGCATGGATTAAACTTTTAAAAACTTCTAATTATATTCCTTCACATGTGTCCACTCATACTCACACATGTGGCCAGTTTTGGGGTGTATGGGCTATGGGTGCACTTGATCATTTGTGGGTGGTCATGCATTTATGGGTCCACATGAATTTAATAAAAATTCATATCTCCTTATAAATAAGAATTGAGGACTTTAATATATATTTTTATGTTCACAATAGACTAATAAATATTTACAAACCATCTTTTAACTAGGGTGATCTTCATTTCATTTACTTACCTAATTTAGACTCCACTGTAGGGTATTAGGCAAATGAAAACCCAATTCTTTGCCAATTGGGTCAATTTTTGGATATGTTGTCTAGTTGATTAGTTTATGTCATCTCTTGAAATCTCAAGTTATTCTAAGGTCGTAAGGGTCACTAAATAAGGATTTTGGATATGCTAAATTTGCCCCTGAAATAGACCCAATTTCATTTCTTACCCAAATTTCATCAAATTGATATTGAATTTCTTACTTCATTAAGTACAAGATTTTTTAGGATATTACAACCTACCCTCCTTAGAAAAATTTCATCCTCAAAATTTGTACATCATTAAGGATTCCTAGTGAACATATGAGGATATTTTGTCTTCATTTTGCTTTCCAGTTCTCGAGTAGCTTCTTCTACCCCGTGATGTTTCTATAATTCTTTAACTAAGGGAATGTCCTTAGTCCTTAGGTTCTACACTTTGTAGTCAAAGATTCTAATAGTCGTTTCCTCATAAGTAGCATCATCCCGAATGTTCACTTCCCCCCAGTGCATGATGTGAGAGGGATTTGGCTCATACTTTCTCAACATTGATATGTGGAATACGTTATGAGTTGAGGTCATTTGATTGGGTAGGTCCAACTCATAAACACATTCCCCAATACTTCAAAGTATTTCAAAGGGTTTGACAAATCTTGATGATAGCTTCCCTTTGAACCCGAACCACTTGATGCCCTTGTGAGGACTGATTTAGAACTCTAGTGGTCTCCTTTTTCTGTTAGCATAGCTCTTTTGACAGCTCTGAGCTATAATTAACCTCTTTTGGATTAGTTTAACTTGATTGTTCATTTCTTCCACCAAGTCTAGCCCAGTCAACACGTGGTCTTCAGGTTCAGCCCAATAGGTTGGTGATCTACAAGGCCTTTCATAAAGAGTCTCATATGGAGCCATGTTAATACTTGTCTGATAACTATTGTTATAGGCAAACTCCACCAAATGTAAGTGCTTGTTCCAATTTCCTCAAAGTCCAAAAAACATGATCTCAACATATCCTCCAAGATCTGGATAACTGTAACACTCCAACCCCCACATTCTTTGAGTATTGGACATAACCACCATTCTTTGACAGTGGACTTAACCATTTGGCAAGTTGGGTCTATGTTACTTTACAAGTGACACACACTTGACTTTCTATTTTCATTACTTCATGCCGTAAAGTAAATTCAAGAATACAAATTTTCACTTAATAAAATCAAGGCAATTAAAGATAAAAAAAATTCAACTCCTTTATTCATAAAAAGGAAAATACATAACTTTCTAATGTAAAAGTAAACTATTACATTGTTGATCAAAATAAGTTTATAACCTCTAAAATAAAAAATTAAATTTCAGCGGAAGACTTATTCAAAATTGGGCAACATGCCTTTACATTAAAAGGAAACTTTATAAAAATAGAAACTTGCTAAAATAGAAACTATCCAAATTCTATGGTCTTTATAATTTAATTTCCTGAAAAAAAGAGAGAGGATGGGGTGAGCACAAAGCTCAGTTGATCTTTTTCAAACAACCATTTTTCAAATTCAAACCAATAACATATTCATATTTCAAACACTTGCATACATTAGGCGTTTCAAGCATACCTTTATTGAAAGTTGAGACTTAAGACCAAAAGGGTTTTTTTTAAGCCATTGACGTTCTTAACAAAATATCTTCTTAGAGTGAAATATAGTTTTTATTAACTAATTTCATTAGACTTTTGGACTTAAGGGAACTTACCCACCAAGTACTTTGGTTTTAAAACCACATGAACTAATCATATGAAAAGAACATCCATAGCAACCCACATGTTTTGTAACACCCCAATTTTCGACTGGACTTTCGTTCATGTGTTGCCGCACATGTGGATCGTTGCCCGATGAAAATTGAGATGCTACTAAAATTCTCTTCTGTCGAAAATATCTTTTCTTCAAAATACAGTTTGTAATCTTTAATTCTCAAGTCTAAGTCCATAAAGATGCCATGTACAATATAGAAAAGCATAGTAAGTCTTTCAAATAAATCTTAAGTAAAGCAACGGAAATACTTTTCAAATTATTTAGTTAAACCAATCTGTTACACGAGGAAAGCCATCGAAAAATAAAACAATTGAAATTAAACCAATGAAAACATGATACAATAATCCAGTGAAATATCTAAAGCCGAAATTCCAAATCACCTATCCCCGACGACCTCCCCATGAGGTGTCCAAACAAAGTGCGGGTCTTCTGGCGTGGTCAATAGATCCTACGTCCAAGTGTACCTGAAAAATATAATGG
>JAJIYU010013371.1:0-13886 GCA_030144865.1 Tinospora cordifolia
AAAAATTTCATAAATTTCTTTAAAAATTTCATAATTATTCCAAACATTCAATAATCAATCCTAAAAATCATTTCTCTTAAGAAAACATATTTTCCTTATAGTTTCATGTGTTTTCTCCTCAAAATTGCATTTTTTCCATTATTCTAATTTTCTTCAATACATAAATTCAAAATTAGAAAAATTTGTGAAAATTTCATATATTTTTATTAAAATTCAAGAAAATACATAGAATATACATATGTTGGATCCGTCAATCCGATGTCTAAAATATGGGTCATCGTAACATGAGTGACCGTGGTCACTAAAGTGATGATTGCGGTACTTACGCGAAATTTAACAAATTTCAAGCCCTAATTTTGTCATTTCACGCATAGATTTCTCCGAATCATTCTAGAGCTTCAGGGAGACCATCCAGAGCTGATTCAAAAAGGATCTAAAGGTCTGAGGTATGAATCTTAATCTCTTGATCATTTCAGCTCAACATTTGTGTATTCATTTAGAAAAATTATACAGATTCAATATTAGAAACTAAGGATTCGAGAGTTCTTGACGCATAAAGCGATCCTGAACCAAGTAAGCTCAGATCTTCCTTCTAAACTAAGAGTTTATCAATTTAGAACTGAAGTCTAGAAGTTTTAACTGTTCATTTGTAGTTTTTGACGGATCTAGAGGAATTTCACCTATTTTGAGGGTTTTTGGAGGTGCAATTCCTTGGATAGGTAATAAAACTTGATCCACTTATCTTTTGAAGTAGTTGTCAGTTTTAAATATGTTCTATTCTTGATTTGGAAGAAAATGAATATGGTTTCACACGTTGTTAGAGTAAAAAGGGAAAATCTAAATTTTGGGGAACCCTTTATTTGGAATTTGATACGGATGATCTTGATTGGATATGTATGATGGCTACTGACGTAGTTTGGGGGTTTCAGTTATTTAAAAAATTAAATTTATGATTGTTGATTTCAGATTTTGGGTTTTGAGCATTGATCCTTGCGAGTAGGCGCAAAGGTTCATCCGACATATACAGGTGGGCGGGATTCTCTTGCTCGCTAGTATTATAAAGACTTAAAGTTCAAAACATGATGTTTGTGTAGCCTACGATGTTAGATGCATGTTAGGATGTCTATGATTCTTGAATGTTTTAATTGACAAATGAACATAATGTCTGGTTATATACCTTCAATATTTGATTGAATGTGAAGTATAATGTCTAGTTATATACTTCCAATATTTGATTGAATATGAAGCATAATTTTTGGTACTTGCTACATGATTTAGATACCTTACATGATGATATGGTATGAAATGAAATTATTGAAAACTAAAGAAGATTAAATTAAGACTTAAAATTTCATGTACTAGAGCGATGGTGGCATCTATCGACGACTTGTGGATGTGGCCATATTTGCCACACAACATCTGTCAAATCCCATCGTCAGTGTTCTTAATGGAGCCGCCTGCCACGGTTGAGAGTTCCTCAGATGGGTGAGCCATGGTTGTACACCATTGCACCTATTCTTGGATGTGTGTCAGGGTCATGAACAGTAGTGTAGCTCGAGGCGTTACTGACCAAGATCGATATTTGGACACTAAGAGACACCGGGAGTAGAGATCTTTTAGTCTTAGAGTTCAACAAAACGAATGACTGCTTGAAACGATTAATGTAATGAAAGTGTGTGCATGTTTTCGATTTTGGTTTATATAATGCTAGTGATGTGTGGGGATGATCCACTAGGCTTTCGAGCTCACCTCACTTTCTTTTACAGGTACTCGCAGAGGTGGAATACACTGATGGACTGGAGGATGTAGGGTAGCCTCACTGAGAGGTTATCACAGGACTTTGGGTTATTTTGATTTTGAATTTGTTTTAAATGTTTTATTGTTTTTGTATTTATGATGAAAATCGGGGCATGTTACCTATTTTACTGTACATTTGTAACACCCCGACTTCCAAATCGGACCTCTTGTCACATGCTATGGGTCTAGTGCGAAGATGCGCCCCTTTCGGAGGAGATGCCTCACATAAGGGTCATCGCCCATTAAGAATCAGAATGTTATTTAAATTGTTTTTGTCAAAATCTCTTTCTTCCAAATTCAAGTTTCCTGATAGAAAGTTCATGAATCATGAATTACAAATTACGCAGCGGAATCATTTCAAAAACTTATATTAAAACAATAGTTATTAAACATATAATATCGTTCAATAACCTGATCGATTGAAATCCAAAATCAAAATAAATACAGTAAAACAATGATATTAAATTCAAAAGAAAAACATTCATGTCGTTTTATTACAAAATAAAGTAAATAAAATAGAACCTCTAAATCCTCCTATCTCAAATAACTTCCCCCATGAGGTTTCAAAGCAAAGGCGAGAGTCTTCAGACGTAGACTGCTGCACACTACATCCATGTGTTCTTAAAAAAGAAATGGGAGTAAGCTTAAAAGCCCAGTGGATCATTCCTATACATCACACGCATTATACAGATCAAAACTCAAAATATTACAAACACTTCCAAACAAGCTATTTCAAACATCCATTTGTTTTGGTTGTAATCTAAGACTGAAAGAGTATTGAGATGACTCTTGGTATTCCCCATGATCTCGTCCAATCATAGAAGGTCTCGAGTACCATCTAAAATCAGTCATGTCTCAATCATGGTATCACATTATAAGAGAGAGTACTTACTGCAGTTCATACCGTTTCCAAAAGACTTCTAGCTATTACAGGCAGCTCAAGGTTGGGAATACCTACGATCCGCATTGTAGCCCATTGATCTCAAGCGGTGGCATATAGGAGATGCCACCTCGATTCGCTTCAGGCTAGTCAATCGCACCGGTACATGGATTCTTAATAATCCTTTATTTTATTTTTAGTTTTACAAATAAATTTAATTATACCAAATATCACACATATCATGAAAAATAAATCAAATAATGCAAGCTATTGAGAATGAAAATTTACATGAGTAAATGATGAAATCTAAGTGCATGTTTTCCTATTCATGCATGCAATAATAAAATAATTATTCATCACAAATCATTCAAGCATACAAAATAATTTCAATCACATTCATAATAAAATTTTAATAACCTAAAACTATTCAAACAAATGTTTCAAATTTTAAATCTACATAATGCGTATGAGTAAGAAAATCATGCTCACCTAATCCTGTAGATTTTTAGGGCCACCTTACTTTCCTTCGAGCTATTCGATACTCTAGAATTGTAAAATCTAAAATTTAACATTCAATAAAACTTTCTAAGTTTCTAACTCATATTTAATCTCATCCAAAATATTCTTAAGCTTAAATAATTTCTAAAATAATTATGAAGTCTAAATATTAATTTCAACTAAACTAATGTAGGTTCATTCTAATTTCCAGAATTTCTTATAATCTAATTAAAACAATTTCTATTCCAGGTCCTTATGCCTTATTCATGATAATTGAAAAATAATCTAGAGTTCATATGCTTTCTAAAATTTCTCTACTTAATTTTCAATTCAATTAATTTAACTCAGATCAAGGTAAGGTTTCGAAATCTGAAGATAAAGATCATTTTACTTTATTTTTAGGTCTTCACTGTTTATCTAAATTTAGTTCAAAAATACTTCTAAGCTTATATTTTTATAAATCCTCTACCATTTTTAAACTTTCAATCTAAAAATAAAAATTCTAATGATTTATTCTTAAGCTTCTATAATTCATTCACTTCCAATTAATTTATTTAGATTCGATTGAATAAATTTTTTTAAAAAACTAAGACTTGAGTTTGGGTTGCAAAAATAATCTACTCATGTTCAATAAATTTCATTCCACTTAAAATAAAATTTTTATATCTACAATTTGAACTAAGCTCTAAATTATTAATTTATCAAATAAAATTCATAAGTTACTCTTTTTAAAATAAATTATTCATTTTCAAGATAATAAATCTAAATTATAGATTTCTTAAATTCTAAATTCAAAAATTTTCATTTCCTCCTCAATTTTAAATAATAAAATAAAATAAGTCAATCTTAGGGCATCTCCAATGCCCATCTGCTCGGTGCAGACTGAGCGGATGGGTAAGCTGCTACGACAGTTTTAAAAAAAATAAAAAAATAAAAAAAAGAAAATCGGCGTTGAGCGCTCGGACTGTACCGAGCGCTCAACGCCCAGCGCGTATGGTAGCACTGAGGTGGCACTCGCCACCTCAGCGCTACTATACGTGCATTGGAGATGCCCTTAAGACCCTTTCTTAAATAATTAGTTTCTATTCCAAGAAGGCAACTCTAATATTTATTATTTATATCAAGATTTCAAATAATTCAATTTCTAGTCTTCAAAACTCTGAACCCCCTAAACTTGGATATTCATATTTCAAACATCTATCCAAAAATTCACAAAGATCAAAATAATATTTCTCCCAAAATTTTGAATAAGACTTTAAATTTTTTAAGTTTTACCACTGTAGTTCGAATTTTTTAAATTTCATTCTCGCATGTAACATAAAAGAAAATAAATTTTAATTATTTAAAATTTAAAATAAAAAATTAACTAGACATTGTTCATTCTCGTCTTCGCGCGAACGACATCCAATGGCGCTCCTCGCGCAGGTCACACCAGCTGTGACTTTCTTCTTCGCGCGAATACAACAACAGTGCACCAGCTACTTCACAAATTTTAGATCTAAAATTTTGTTTTTCATATTTCGTTTCTGTCTTCGAAACACACACAACCATACTATAAAAACTCCAAATCACGAAATCCAGATTTTCCTCTTGCTTTGTTTTTCATTCTGGTTGTGATTCACGACCCAAACTAGCACACACCAGATCGTCTTCTTCATTTGATTCCTCTCTTCATGGACCAGCAGCAATCACCTACCCACATACTCAAATCAAAACCCATTTGCTGCATATCTTCGTTCTTCACGGTTTCAACACTCACGGACAGATCATACTGTAGAGATCAATGCAGCGGAGCACACACAAAGTTGCAATAAAAAACGAAAAAGAACACACACAGATTTACGTGGTTTGGTAAAATTTACCTACTCCATGGGAGATGAAGAGATCTACTAATTTAGGAAAAAAATTTACACCACTCAATGTCTTCTCTGAATGCCTATCTGCACTAATTATTAATCTCTAGCTCTCCACGCCTTTATATAGAGTCTTTCACTTAGTATCCTATTCAAAATTAGAGAGCTTTAAACTCATTTCCTATTCTAACTAGAAGTCTAAAACAAATAAGAAACTGATATGTATCAAGATACAAGTCAAAAGAAACTCATAAAAATAGAAACACCTCTTGGGCCTACAAGAGTCCGAGACACGTATATATAACAATCTCCACCTTGGCGAGGACCACCACAAGCCACTAGCTGATCTTCAACATCTCCTACCTCAAGGCGCTTATCTCTGTAAGATATTGATCAAGTTCAAGCAATGCTCAAACTTAACCGTTGGGACTGTCTTTGTCAGCATATCTGTAGGATTATCATTGGTACTGATCTTCTGTAAAGAAATCTCACCTTCCTCGATAATCTCACGAACAAAATGGAAGCGAACATCAATATGCTTGGTTCTAGCATGATGCAGTTGGTTCTTAGCCAAGTGAATGGCACTCTAACTGTCGCAATGAACTGGTACACTTTTCAGGATAATCTGAATATCACCAATCAAACCTCGGAGCCATAAAGCCTCATTCACAACCTCTGTTACTGCTATATACTCTGCCTCAGTAGTAGACAAAGCAACTGTAGTCTGCAACATACATCTCCAACTAATAGGACCACGTGCCAAAGTGAACACATTACCTGTAGTGGAATGTCGCTTGTTTAAGTCACCAGCATAATCAGAATCCACATATCCACTGACAAGTGAACATGTACCACTGTTTGACTGAAAAACCAATCTGACATCCAATGTCCCCCGAAGGTACCGCAACAACCATTTCACAGCTTGCCAATGTTGTTTTCCAGGATTTGCCATATATCTATTGACAACACTCACTGCATGTGAAATGTCTGGCCTAGTGCACACCATAGCATACATCAAGCTACCCACTGCACTAGCATATGGAACATGACTCATGTACTCACGCTCCTCATCAGTACTTGGAGACATATCTGCAGAAAGTCAAAAATGAGCAGCCAATGGAGTACTCACTGGTTTACAGTTCTCCATTTCAAATCTTAAAAGCACTTTCTCCAAGTACTTTTTCTGTGACAGAATTAACTTGCCATTTTTCCTTTCTCTATGTATTTCCATCCCAAGAATCTTCTTGGCAGCACCTAAATCTTTCATCTCAAACTCCTGACTCAGTTGAGATTTTAGCCTGTTGATCTCATTCATGCTCTTAGCAGCAATTAACATATCATCAACATACAAGAGTAAATAAATGTAAGAGCCATCAGAAAACCTCAGAAAGTAGACACAGCTATCATAGTTACTCCTCGTGTATCCCTGCCTGATCATGAATGTGTCAAACTTCTTGTACCATTGCCTGGGTGATTGTTTTAGCCCATATAAGGACTTCTTCAGTTTGCACACATGATCACTTTTACCAATAGCCACAAAGCCATCAGGTTGCTTCATATAAATTGTCTCATCCTAATCACCATGTAAGAAAGCTGTCTTAACATCTAGTTGCTCCAACTTTAAGTCAAATAATGCAACTAATGCTAATAATACTCTGATAGAAGTGTGCTTCACAACAGGAGAAAACACCTCATTGTAGTCCACCCTTTCTTTCTGAGCATACCCTTTGGAAACCAACCTTGCCTTATATCTTACACTATCTGATTTTAGATGACCGTCTTTTCTGAAATACACCCATTTGCACCCAAAAGCTCGTTGACCCTTAGGTAACTCTACAAGATCCCAAGTTTGGTTCTTCATCAATGAGTCCATCTCATCTTGCATGGCTTCTTTCCATCTTTCAGAACAACTATCACTCATTGCCTCCCTGAAAGTGGAAGGATCATCTTCACACACTGTCAATGCATATGCCAACATATCTTCGAAGCCATAATGAACTGGTGCCTTGATAGTCCTCTTAGCTCTGCCACTAGCTAAAGACTGTTGCTACTCTGGCTGTTGGTTCTCACTGGCTCCACCTACTGTTTCCTCCACATTACTTATTACCCTTTTTTTTGGAGTATCAAGCTCCACTTTTATCGAATCACCTTTATCCTCCTCCTGAGACTCTATCTGCTTTCCAGACATCAAAGCAGATTGATCAAATGTCACATCCCTGCTAATTACAATCTTATGGAAATCAGGACACCATAACCTGTATCCTTTTATTCCGTGTGCATAACCCACAAATATGGCTTTCTTAGCTCTTGGATCAATCTTACTTTCCCTGACATAATAGTAAGCTAGACATCCAAAAACTCTCAAAGCATTGTAATCAGCAACATTACTTGACCATACCTCAAGTGGAATCTTACAATCAATAGCCGTCGATAGTGATCTATTAACGAGGAAACAAGCTGTAGACACTGCCTCTGCTCCGAACTCTTTACCCAAACCAACATTGGATAATATACATCACGACCTCTCTAGTAGAGTGCGATTCATTCTCTCTGCAAATCCATTCTGCTGTGGTGTATCCTTTACTGTGAAATGTCTTTCAATGCCTTCGTCTTCACAAAATTTTGAAAATGCCTTACTAATGTACTCACCACCATTATCAGTAAGTAACCTCTTGATGCTTCCACCAGTTTGCTTCTCAATCTTTATTTTCCACTTTTTGAAAGCTTCAAAAACTTCATCCTTACTTTTCAATATTTCCACCAAGACCATTCGTGAAAAGTCATCAATAAAGGAAACAAAATACCTTACTCCTCTAAGTGAAGGAACTGTAGATGGACCCCACACATCTAAATGGATATAATCTAGAGTACCTCTGGTGCGGTGAACTATCTGGTTAAACTTGACTCTGCACTATTTTCCAAACACACAATGCTCACAGAAGTCCAACTTCTCAACCTTACCTTACCAAGTAAACCTTTTTGACTCAACACCTCAAGTCCTTTCTGACTCATGTGCCCCAGTCGCATATGCCACAACTGTGTATCTGTTGAGCCGCTATCCATAGACATTGTTGTACTGCCGATAATTGTATGCCCTGATAATACATACAAGTTACCCATTTTCTTGCCCTTCATGACTACAAGTGCACCTCGAACTAACTTTAGAGCTCCACCTTCAGCTGTAATCTTACAACCAAGTAAGTCTAAAGTACCCACAGAAATAAAATTCTTCCGTAATTCAGGAACATGTCTGACATCTGTCAATGTCCTCATAATTCCATCATGCATCCTGATCTTCACTGTTCCTATTCCTACTGTCTTACAGGCCATATCGTTCCCCATAAGTACAGTAGCACTGTTCACATTCTGATAAGAAGCAAACCAATCCCTATTGGGACACATATGATAAGAACAACCTAAGTCTATGATCCACTCATTATCGAAGCATCCCACTGTGACGTCAAGGATATTAGCACTGTCATCCTCTGTAACTGCTGCATCACTAGAATCTTCTGCCTTCTGTTTTCCTTTACCCTTGCGGTTTGGACAATCTTTCTTAAAGTACCCTTCTTTGTGACATTCAAAACATTTTAATCTTCTCCCCTTTGATTTTGATCTAGATTTGCCTCCATGACCTTTGGACCCTCTATGTTCAGATCTGCCTTTAGCCAGCAAACCTTCGCCTGAGCCTTCACTTTTTCCTTCATAACCAACTTTTTCAACTCTTTAGAGTTTAATGCTGTTTTGACATCCTTCAAAGATAAAGTTTTTCTACTGTAGATCAAAGTATCCACAAAGTGCTCATAGGAATCTGGCAGCGAACACAACAAATACATTGTTTGGTCTCATCACTGATTTTACATCCAACATTCTTCAAAGATATAAGAATCTTGTTGAACTCATCATGATGCTCTCTCACGGATGCTCCTTCTTTCATCTTCAGCATGTGCAACTGCTTTTTCAAATATAGTCGGTTTGTTAGAGACTTTGTCATGTACAAACTCTCTAATTTCAACCACAAAACTATAGCTGTAGTCTCCTCTTCAACCTCTCTCATTACTTCATCACCTAAGCATAAGAGAATCGCAGTGAATGCTTTTTCCACGATTTCATCTTTTTCTTCATCTGTCAACTTTGCTTGCAATGCATCTCTTCCCTCTAGCACCTTCTTCAGCCCTTCTTGCACCAAAAGAGCTCGCATCCGTATCTGCCAAAGGTTGAAGTCATTCTTTCCGTTAAATTTTTCCACTTTAAATTTAGCAGCCATATTGACGATCAGATCTAGTCATTAGATAGATCTCATCATTATGAACCTACTGCAAAAAACAAAACTCAAATCTGATTCCGAACGACTTCGATATCACAAAAAAATTGCATGCACCATTGAATTTCAATATATAGTGAGGTTGCTGCTGTCAACCGAGAAGGAAAGAAAAGTTCTTTCACGGAAATCGAGAAATCTAAAACAAAAGTCTTTTGACTTTTCAACGCCACAAACCAAGGCCGGAAGAGAAAACAAAAAAGACTAACTTTTTTTTTTCTTTTGACCTTTCGACTCCAACAAATCAGAACCAAAAAATAAAACAAAAAAAAATGTAACCTGTGTTTTTTTTTCTCTTCACTATTTCGATTTTCTTATAACGACAGAAGAAAAAAAAACTTTTGTTTGACCGGTTTTCTTGCAGCAATGATGGAATTTTTTTCTTTGCAAAACTTCAACACCAAGATCTTCTTTTTTCAATTGACAGCCGACGAGATAAATTTAACCTAACTCTAATACCAATTTGTAAAGATCAATGTAACAGAACACACACAAAGTTATAATAATAAACAAAAAAGAACACACATAGATTTACATAGTTCGATAAAATTTACCTACTCCACAAGAGATGAAGAGATCTACTAATTTAGAGAGAATTTACACCACTCAATGTCTTCTCTGAATTTCTATCTGCACTAATTATTAATCTTTAGCTCTCCACCTCTTTCTATAGAGTCTTTCACTTAGTATCCTATTTAAAATTAGAGAGCTTTAAAATTATTTCCTATTCTAACTAGAAGTCTAAAACAAATAAAAAACTGATATGTATCAAGATACAAGTTAAAAGAAACTCGTAAAAATAAAAACACCTCTTAGTCGGAGAAACGTATATATAACACATACACACACCGTTAGATGTCATCTTTCCCCTTCTTTGAATCACGGCCAGCAGCCACAAGGAAAACCAAAATCAAACACAAACCAGCCACGCACCAGATTTTTCATTCTTCATTTTCGTTCTTCACGGACTAGCAAGATCAATAGTGGTTCTTCAACTTCATCCGAAACACAACCAGTCGAATCACTACCAAACCCTCTTTCATTCTTTGCCCCAAATCAAAACGAAATCAAGCCTTAAATCTGAAAATGCCCAAATCAAAAATCTCCAAACCATAAAACAAAATCAGATTTTCTTCTCTTAGGGCAAATTGCAACTCAAGATTTCAGATCTGAAATCTTTCCGTCATTCTTCGTCTCCAAAACCAGCAACAGCTGGTTCGATCTTCTTCTTTCCATCATCATCCTCTTCTTCCTCGTTTCAACATAAAAACCCAATCCTCCGTTTGCTTCTCCTTTCTTGTTCGTCCAGAACAGAGCAGCAGATTTTTTTTGTTTGTTTGTTTTGTTCTTGTTCATAGTCCCAAAAACAGAGCACCAGATCTTTCTTTCTTTTTTTCTCGTTCATTATCACCGCCCAACCCATTCTCCTCTTCTTCAAAGTTCCCGATTCTTCTTCTTCTTCTTCTTTGCTTCTCATCTTCGTTCTTCTCATGAAAATTCCAGAATCTTTTTTTCCTATTGTTTAGGCCGTAAAACTTGAATGTGTTTTTTTTTTTTTTTTTTTCTTTTTCAATCAAACACCGACGTTTGATTTTTTATTTTTTTGATTTAAGGTTTATTTATCTATTTATTTATTTTCTTTATACAAAGAGAGATGCACCACGCACCACATCTTCGCACTCATGCTATCGCACTCGCGAATATCATTTATTATATTTATTTATTTATTTTAAACATTATTATTTTTAAAATTTATATTTTCATTTTATTAATTTTTTTTAAAAATTATTATTTATTTTATTTTTATTTTTTATTATTTTATTTAAGTTTTTATTTTTTTACAAAATAATATTTTTTTAACTCGCGATGTAACACGTTCGTAAAATTTTGAGGTATTACAATATTCGTGAGATAAATTTTTGAAACACTATATTTATTTTAAATTGTGAATTTTTGATAAGTTTTTGAAGAAATGTTTCAGTTCTAAAGGAAATATATATATTTTTGGGTATATTTGAATCGTACAACATTGGTTATGTATTTTGTTATTTGATTCTATTGCAGTGTCTTGATTTATTGTGAATATTTTTGGTGAAAAATCCGGTGACATGTTTTGATATAAATTACTATTAGTTGAGCACTTGTCTGAGATGATTTTCTTATTTTACTCCATTGAGATTAGTGGAAAAGATGGTTTGAGGGAAAGTTAGTGATGATCCCGGTCTCTAGCGTCCAAGGATTGATGTGATTTATCCTGCACGTACGGCAGAGTAGCCGAAGGAGAGTGCAAGTCTTTGCGCTGAGCCCCGACATGACGCGTGGTGGTGGATGGCTTCCTGAGCGGGGGCTAGGGTGTCCCATTGTAGTTTTAATATTATTTTCTTATTAAGTATATATATTTGATATACATAGTATTTTGATAATTTTTTTTCTATTTTTCTGCATAGTAATGAGTTTTTTTAGTTATTATAGTTGAATTGAGTTTTAAAATACCAAACTTGAAGAATTTGCGTTAGATTGTTGGTTGAACATTTAAAAACCTAACTATAACTGACCCAACCTAATCTAACTTTATTTTTTTTATTTATCTTATTTGATTATAAATGCTTTTAAAAGTAAATCAAACATGGTCTGAAAATATTTACCTATATATAAATGATTAACATGCAAGTAGAAATTTGAGTTTACATAATTATTTACTTAAAATTAAATCATCTTTTTTTTTTTATATATATATATATCGGTAGACTGCTGTTTTTAGAGATTGATGTAAATTATTTTTTATTTTAACATGAAAATGGACTTCACATTAAAAAGAATTTAACTTTAAAGATGATTCAATTATTAAGCTTTACTAATGCTATATTTATGTAATTTCAAAAGAAAGATAGCCATGTTAGCATGACGATTTTATAATGATATTATTTTTATATGTTTTATATATCAACTATAGATCATAATTAAAAATAAATAAGATTAATAGGCAAAAAATTCAAATGCCTATAAGATTTTGTAAAATAATTACAATTTTTTAATTTTAGTAATAAAATATAAATATACAATTTTTGTAATAAATTATGTTTTATTAGTGAAAGGAGGGTTTATTACTTATGTAATGTTAACATGACAAATGATAAATGATGTGACATTTTTAGAATGACATAAAAATTATTAAGTAATTATTGTTGACACACTAGACATTAAAAAAAAACGAAGAAAATGAAAAAAAAAATGAAAAAGGGAGAATTTTGTTGTCCTCAAAAGGATAGAAGAAGAGAAATAGATTCTGTTGAATGAGATTTAAGAGATGTTTAGGCAGTTAATTCTTCCAAAAGGCCAACCTTTGTAGCATCAGCACATTTAGAAAATATATCATTTATTTTTTCAACATCTTGCGTAGCACAACACAAGAACTATCATGGCTGAACTTATACCCCTTTACTATTCTAGCTTGCTATTTTTCAGGTATAAATATTGAATATCAGCTTGCTATTTTACAGACCAAATACATTGTGAGATAGACAGGCCTGTGTATTGTTTGTGGATTGAATATAAATATTGAATTTTTATTTTTAAATTCAACAACAAAGAAAAAAAAAAAAAAAAGAACACAAGATGGGGAAAAAAAGGAGAAGAAAATTTATAAAAAATTTATAGTAAATAGCTGTTTATTGTTTGGCCAAACAATATCATGTCATTTACCATATCAATGTCACATAGATAGTAAAACTTATAACATATTCCATCTTAACTTGAAATTAAGAAATGATAGAAACTTCTTTTTATAACATAAGAGTTGAATTTCGGATACTAGTCTAATCTATTTATTATATGCTTTGATGAAATATCTTAGATGATCCATATTTTATAATCAAAATTAAAAAAAAAAATTAAAATTATTTTATAAAATAATATTAATTTTTTTGTTTATTAATTTAAATAAATATAAAAAAACTTTAATTTAATAATTTTTCTAACAAGAACATTAAAATTTAACAAGCTTATGTTAAACAAGATTAGATTTAAGGATAGCTTAGATTATATTGGATTTCATTTTTTCTTACTTAAACTATTTTAAGTTTAGTTACGTGTTTGTCCCTACTCCAAGAGATCTGTTCGCCCCAGCTTCAACCGGGGCCGAATTCTCCAGCCACCCTTGTAAATTCATAGCTGAACATGTAATTTGGCATCTTTTAATAAATTACTTAAAACGTGATTTGTGATTATAATCGTTTTGCTAAAAGAAATTTAGATAAATCACTTAAAACGTGATTTGTGATTATAATCGTTTCGCTAAAAGAAATTTAGACAAACAATGAAAGTCATGCTAGTAATTAGTGATTTTGGGCAATGAAAGTCATGGTAGTGGAAGTGACATTTTGGGTTGCCTTTGGTACCCGTCTCTACTTTTACAATTTTGTCTTGTTTTATCATTTTGTTTTTTGCTAAAGAAATCTTACAGTGTAATATACTAATATAACCTTTAAGACAATGTTTATGTATAAAATTAAGAATATTAGAATTGAAAAATATTAGA
>JAJIYU010013372.1:0-13885 GCA_030144865.1 Tinospora cordifolia
GAAAGGAAGAGGGAAGGAGAAGAAGAAGAGGGTTGGACCTGGTGCCCAGGAGCTTAATATGTGTATATATATATATTGTCTCCCTTGTATATATGTATATATATATATATACGTATATATACTCAATTTTCATCTTTTTTTTCTAAAATTATTAAAATAATTTGAATCATTATTCTTTTCCAAAATTTTCTAATTATACACCATTTTATTATTTATACAATAATTTTTTAAAAATTAAATAATTCACCCATAAATTGCATTTTTCTCCCAAAAATTTTATTAATTACCCCAAAAATTCTATAATCATTTAAAAAAATCATATACTCTCCAAGAATTATATTTCTTTATAATTTCACGTATTTTCCTCTCAAAATGGTATTTTTTTCAATTATTATAAAATTTTTCAATAAATATTCTAAAATTGACAAAAATTGAGAAAATTCGTGTATTTTCATTAAAAATTTCAAAAAATACATGTATCGGACCCGATAATTTTTGTGCATCAAATCATGGGTCGTCACACAAGTGACCAACCTCTAGCAAAAACCAATAAAAGAAAAGAAGCTACCAAGGGATCTAGGCTATCACCACGTCTTTTCTTTTATTAGCTATTGATGAACCTAAAATGTTAATAAAGTAGCAACCCTAAATTGCAATATAGCTCATTGAGTAGCAAGTCCAGTATATTACATATAACCAACATTCCAAAAATAATGCATGTATGCATGAACACTAATGATGAAACAATGCTTAAAGGCATGGCATGTAATAAAAAACAGTTATAAATAATGCAACAGTTAAAGAAGAGTAGTTTGAATATAGGCTAGTTTAAAATTGTGTCTCGACTAGGGTTTCAAATCATCAAATCCAACCTTATAGTCATCGCTCGAGCGAGTCATGAGTTTAGCGTACTAGCCATTCATGCAGGTCATAAATTAGGTGTATTCCTCAAATACCCTAACCTTGCGCTCAGTCTGCAAGTGTCGTCAGTCGAGTGGGTCAAAAGCTAGGCGCATTGATCATATGCCCTAATCTCCTACTTGGACCTTGAGCCTACGGTCACATTATCGGTATACATCTACATATACTTCAAAACCAATTTGATGTAGCTCAAATCAGATGAAACCATTCAACTCATGTCATTTCATTCATATTTTATGCAAGTAATACAATTAAAATAGCATATGAATTAAACTGCTCGACCCAATCCAGTAATCTACACTCAAATCTACCATATTTAAACCCAATTTTAATATATTTGTGAAATGTGACCCAATTTTAATTATATTATCCTAATCGGTCTCAATTAACTTAAATTTGACTTGGTCAAATTTGGTCAACCAACCAAACTTGGTCAAGTAGTCAAACTTAGTCATATTAGTTACCATGGTCAATTTGGTCAACATGGGGTTAATATGGTCAAATTAGGTCAAAATGGGCTCAATTTGGTTAAAATTTTCAATTTCTACTTACACAGTCTCAATTTTGCAACAGATTTAAAGATTTTCATTTGATCAAACCGTCCATCAGATTGACGTGAAACTTTTCAGATTTGATCCATACTTTCTAACTATTTACCAGAATTTTTGTTTATAATTTTTAGATTTCATGTCATAGGGATTTTAAGTGGGTTATCAGTCGCCTTTAATTCTAGAATTTCACATGATAAGCAATCACATTTCATCTTAATTGATCTACTTACCTATATCACATTTTGAACAAATTTGGTACACATGTTTTTGGGATATCCAGTAAGGTCTCCACCACATTTCAGCTCAAAACAATGAGGTTTGGTCAGTCAATTGGTTCCCCATAGTTTTAATTGTGCAACAGATTTTCCCACGTTCATGTATTTTCGTGAATTTCAAGCATTGTTTTCAACCATTAAATCTCTAATTTAAAGGCTATTTCCTACACCTCTTGCATGTATTTAGATCGTAGAAAAATTTTCTTTTGAAACCCATTCAAATCAATAAGCAAAAATGATCAAAATCCTACTCATACATTTCATCAAATATATGGTAAACATTTTCTACAACCCAAAATTTTTTTAAGTGTCAAAACACCTAAGCAATAGGGTCTTTCTACAAGTATGGTATGCCACAACTAAAGAAGGTTATGAGATGAGACATGTACCTTCTTGTAGCCTTAAGTATCAAGATCACACACTCCAAATTTGAGCTCAAACAGACTCGTCTAAGCCCTTCCAAACTTGCCCCAAAGTTGCCTCCAAAACACTTTTGCAGCTATAACAGTTTGGAACTAACCCATTTTGGCACTTTATAAATCATAATACAAGCTTAATTTTCATTTTCTAACACTTGGGTCTTGAAATCTACATATCAAAGATAGGGAAGGAAGGTTTTACCTCAAGAAATGATTATGAAATGACCATAAAAATGTTCTTCCAAAACTTGGATCATACACATTCTTAACAATTTTGAATTTCAACTATGTTAAGTATCCCATCATGATTACCATTTTTCTCTTCTATAGCTACATGATTTGATGAGGCAAGGGTGGGATCTTCAAGAGGGACTTCAAGCACTTCAATGGTGGTTTTCTCTCTAGTTTTCATTCGGTGTAGAGAAAGAAAATGGGTTGGCAAAACCATGCGCACCCACAGTTTTTAAAGAGAATTATTGGAAGAGTGAGAAAAAAGGAGTTAGATGGGCTCATGGGCTACCCATGGATGTGGGCCGGCCCATGAGCCATAGCCCAACATGTGCGGGCCTCCCAAGCCATATGGGCTTAGCCCACAGCCTAGGCCTATGTACTTGGGCTTTTCCCTCTCATTTTTTTTCTTTTTTCTTTGCATTTTCTTTTATTTTCCTTTTTTCTTTTCTTATGAATTTACTCTCTTACCTCTCATTTTTCTCAAAATTTTTAAATATATCCCAAATTTCAATATTTATACATTTTTTTAAAAAAAATCACATATTTTACCCTAAAATCAATATTTTTTCACTCAAAAATCAAATAAATATTTAAAAATTCATTATTCCTT
The DNA here is from genome assembly GCA_030144865.1 of Tinospora cordifolia. NCBI lineage: Eukaryota > Viridiplantae > Streptophyta > Magnoliopsida > Ranunculales > Menispermaceae > Tinospora > Tinospora cordifolia. The sequence goes on from JAJIYU010013372.1 coordinate 3,008, forward strand.
TCAAAAAATTAAATAATTACCCAAAAATTTAAATTTTCTGTTTAAAAATTATATTTTCTCAATAATTAATGTAATCTTTTTTCAAAAATTGTATTTTTCCAAATTGTAAAATTTATCAAAAATTATATTATCTTAAAATAAAATGATGAGGTCGTTACAATCTCCTCCTTTTAAATAAGATTTTATTCTCGAAATCTGTATTATTATAAAGTGAAGGAGCATTATTATTTTACTCAGGATAATGTCGAATCATAAAATCTTCGCTCTATCATATTTCCTGCTTAGCATCATCGAACTACCAATGCACTTATACCATTGGTATTTCGTTGTTGGTGCAACTTCTTTATAGCTCAATTGATGAAGGTCATGGGCATCTCATCAAATGTACAATCCTCTTGCAACTCAATACACTTCTAATCAATATTATGCAAGGATCGAGGTGATATTTCTATAACATCAAAACGTGAAACACGTTATGTATATTCGATAACTATGGCAACAATGCCAGTCAGTAAGCAATGGTGTTGATCTTCTCAAAGATATTACAATGCCTAATATATCTCGATGCAAGCTTTCCTGAAATCCCGAAGCGTGTTTGACCCTTTCGAGGTGAAACACGGAGGAGGATATGGTCGCCAACCTCAAATTTGAAAACCCTTCTTTGATTAATAACATTTCTATCGATTTTGAATGTCCTTCATATTCTGTCTAATGCTCTATATTTTCTCATTTTGCTCCTATATGAAGGCAGGGCCCAAAACCTCTTTGTCACCAGTCTTAGCCCAACAGGTGGGGGATTTACATGGTTAGCTATACAATGCCTCAAATGGTGCCATTACAATGTTCTATTGGTAGCTGTTATTGTAAGCAAACTCACACAGAGCCAAACGATCCTCCCAGCTACCATCAAAGTCCAAACCATAAGATCGTAATATATCTTTCAAAATCTGGATCACTCGCTCATACTAACTATAACACCCTAGCCCCCAAATCCTGTCATGATCGATGCTGACTGGGCATCTTGATCTCTCATCTTGAGACATTATCATGCGGTCACTCCTGCTTTTACTATTTGGAGACCAGGATGTTACTTTTATTCTTTCTTTCTTATAACCATCCCAATAAAATGTTAAAGTTCGAAAACATAGACAATAATATCATGCATGATTAACATAAGGAAGTAATATAAATAAACTCATAAAGGATAGATACTTTGACCCCATGGCCTGATGACCCCATGGCTTGAGTTCAAATGAATTAATAAACTAATACTTAACCTCATGGCCAAAGTAAACAAAACAACCAAATATAATTTTAAATCTGAGTCTCATGCCCTATAACTGTAAACAATTAATAAACTTCTACTCCTACACAACCTCAATAGTGAATTGTATCAACTACTCCAATTGTCTCCAAATTACTTGCATATGCATAAGTATCTTCAATAATCCCTAAAAAATAGATTAGTGGGCTGAGCTTAAGAGCCTAGTGGATCATGTACAACACATCTTAAATATTATTAAAGTTAAGGACATAAAACATGCAATCACTTATTAATCATTAGGCATTTCAGAACACTTTGATTATTTAAGTTGACGTTAAGCGCAAAAGGAATCTCCTCGGTATTTTCTCGTGTTCGAACTCTTGGAAGTAACGCTTCGAAGGCCAATTCCTCATCATGACACAACCTTAGGAGTGAGGTTTCACTCGATCCTCAGTCTCATCTCAACTACTGCCATAGTAGCATGGACACCCACCTAGGGTGGGAAAAATACCCACGATGATGCCAGACCACTGCCACAATAGCTCTATCATTGCCCTGATATGTGGTTAAGATCTTAATTACATTTACTTAATGACCACTAGCATCCACAATTAATCTCAACATCACATTATATGTAAGCATAAGAAGATGCTAACAATCATTAAGTCACTTAGATCATACTGCTATTGTAAAATTGAATAACATAATTCATAAGGCATGCATTCTAAATATTATAGGCAAACAACCATACAACTGAATATCATTGCATTCTTAGCATGCTTCTAAGATCATAAAACATTAATACCACAGTCATGCTTTGCATTCAAAACTAAAATAATATTAACGAGAGAGCACAGTCATTTCCACCTATTTTTTGTTCCTCGTGTTCTAAACCTCATTTTGATGGTTACAAATTCTCAACTTGAGGGGTTTAATATCATAGTTGTATATAATTCACATCAGTATAAACATTCATTGTGTTTCTAAGCTATAGGGTAATGATTTTCTAACCTTCAGTGATTAAACATAATAATTTAGTAGTCTTTAAGACATAATCAAATGTTGCCCTACTTATGTTGCATAAGGCATGTTAATGGTCATAATAGTCATACATTATTGAAATTTCCTTCTGAGTATTGCGGTGTAGAGATGGTACCATGTTGGTTGAGAATTCGTGCACAAAAGGTCTGAAAAACAAAATGGTCATCGTGTTCACAATGCGCTGTTGTGTTCAGTACCGCAGTAGTCATACGATCTCTCAAAAATTGCACTTTGTCGTGCATTTTTTGTTTCTCCCATTCGTTGGATGTCACTGTATTGTGTTACAGATCTAAAACACATAATATTTAGGGTAGAGGATTATTATACCTTGCGGTTTGTCGTTCCTCTTCTGTTTGCTTCATGTTCGTCACGCTAGAATGTTATAAACATTTTTAGGGTCTATTAGAAGTGGATGATATACGTGAAACCTCAAACATTGTGAAGATAGTGATCTATAACATTATTTTACATATAAAACTAGTGCCTTACCTCTGTAATCGCTCACAATGGCGTAACTGTTCAAAGCTTTCATTGTTCTCGTAGCTTTCCTCCTATCAACGTTCATTGGATTGTTAACGAGGGTTAGAACTTGGTGAATCTGATTCAGAACACGTGTGGGAAAGGAAGGGAATTGACAGTAGACGGCTAGGGTTTGTTGCAGCATAGAATGATGCTTTTAGGCTTTTTTGCGCTTATAATATATAGATACCCAGCGCCCAGAACTTTCATTTCTGATCTTCAATCGCAACACCGTGGTATCGAGTCCTAGGGTTTTAATATTGGGATTGTTTCTAATCATAGGACCATGTCTTGGCACTGTGGTTTCACAGCTTTGTCAAAATTTGCGAGTTTTTAATCGCAGTACCACATCGAGGTCCCAAAAATTCTAAAATCCAATCGCAATATGCGGTACCCGGACCCAGTACTGCGATCCCTATGCGAAAGTCCCATTTTCATAGTCACACATGACCGTAGTCCTCAATCCAACATTGCAGTCATCGCGCGATTCCTTTTTTGATTAGTATCCCTATTCTCTTTAATTCTTTGGCGTGTTACAATCTACTCCCCTTGAAAGAATTTTGTCTTCAAAATTTAAAAGTGATCACATACCTATAAGATGCCATCCAGTCAACTGCTCATAGTGAAGAGGTCTGGGTACTTTTGCATTTCGCTTTCTAACTCTCATGATCATGGTGTCTCCATAAAACCTGACTAAAGGATGTCCTTAGTTTTGAGACGTTGTACCTTATGATCTAATATCTTGATCACTGGTTCTTCATCGTCCCGGATGTTGACTTTCTCCCAATGTATGATGTGAGAGGGATCAACTCATACTTTCGCGACATCGATACACGAAATACATTATGGATCGAATACATTCTATTCGGTAGGTCTAGCATGTAGGCACATTCACCAACCTGTCCGAGTATCTCAAATGGACCAGTAAACCTTGGTGATAGTTTCCCTTTGATCCCAAAACGTTTAATCCCCTTCTAAAGGCTAATCCTTAGGAATACTCTATCACCCTCTTGAAACTCTAGAGGCCTTCTCTTTTTATTTGCATAGCTCTTTTGTCTGCTCTTAGTCGTAGCCAGCCTCTTTTGGTTCTGTTTCACTTGTTCATTCATCTCTTGTATTGGATCTGGCCCAATAAGTACGTGATCCTCAAAGTCTACCCAGCATGATGGAAATCTATAGAGCCATCCAAATACTCACTTGGTAACTATTATTGTAGGCAAACTTTGCCAAGTGCAAGTATTTGCTGCAATTATCCTTGAAATCAAGGACGCAAACTTTCAACATGTCCTCCAGAATCTGTATTGCTCTCTCAGATTGCCCATCTATCTGGGGATAAAAGGCAGATAGTGAGTCTGCTGCCTAGTTCTTTCTGTAGGCTCTGCCAGAACTAAGATGTGAACTGAGAATCTCTATCTAACACTATGGTCTTGGGTACACCATGTAGCCTTACTATTTTCTTGGCATACAGTTCTCCTAGTTTTCTGATTATATCTATAGACTGAATGGGTAAGTGTTAGTTGCATTGCACACTAACATTATTATATGTATTTTATATATATTTTGCATGGGTATAGGTACGAAATAGGACATATTTATTCATAATTAGGTGCATAAGCATTTATAGGATCATTGCTTGTATTTATGAATTTTGAGAATTTTAATATGATTTTTATCGTTTATAATTGTGATTTAATGTTTGAGGAAGAATTCGCATTTGTTTGTGCAGGTTTAGAATAATTGAGAACAGGTATGCATAAGATGGAAGACAAAAGAGTGCAAAGTCTAAGCTCAAAACAAAGGCCCATTCAACATTGTCAAAACCCACAACTTGGTCAGCAATAACACATCGTGAGCATGAAGAAATTTGCAATCTTGAGTGGTAGAATTGCAATTAAGTAAATGAAAGGAGGGGCATGACTGGACTTGAATTTGGAACATGAAATTTGTGGTGCATGAAGTGATGGCAAAATGGTAAATAAGGTGCAAATTGCATAGTTCAACTGGCATGAGAAAAATGGCAAAATAGGTAATTTGAGGAAAAATACATGGGTTGATTGTCATCAAATTTGGAACAAGAAGTTGCATGCAATTGAGAATGACAAAGCTGGTAAATAAGAGAAAAAGCAAGGGCAAATTGAAAATTGAGACAAAAGAGCAAAACCGGGCCGATTTCGGTCGTGTTGTAGGGTAAGAAAATATAGTGTATTGGATTTTCAGAATTTTGAAGCATTGTGTACGATTAGGGTATCTCGTATTAGCTTTAATTAGGATTTTCTACGCGTTGTTTTCAGAATTTCATAGTTGTTGAAAGTTGTGGTTGACGACCACAGAGTAAGAGGAGAACAAAATTTAGAGACGGAGGCAAAGAGCATGATCACGCTTATAGTATGATCTTCTATTTGTTTAACTCTTTGTTTTGTGATCTTTGTGTTATGTCTAGCTAAGTATTTTAATTTCTAGAATATAATTTAGATTGTAGGACCCTTTGATTTTTGTTTTGATTAATCTATTTTTGAGGTATTGTTTTATACTTTGTGATCTTAATGCCTTTTATTGATTGACTACCTATAAATTGATATCAGATTGTTGAACTAACTTGGAAAAGATGTTTAACAATTGGATAATCAGAGTATAGACCTATCTTAATCAATTGACCATGATGTTTTTGATTCTATAGGAGTTTGCACGTGATTAATATATTCAATGCATTAGTTTATTAACTGCATGCCTTGGGAGGAGGTATAAGGCAATTTAATTGATAGGATCAAGGCGCCTTGGGAGAGGGTTTTGATTATTAATGCTATAACTAACAAGAACAAAATTTAGTTTAATTGAAATAAAGATTAGATGCGAATATATGATATTTTACTATCCTATAATCTTAGTTAATATAATTTTAAAATCAGCAATTGTTTAATTTTAGTTTAGATTATTAATACATCAATTTGACACCTAAATAAAATTAATACTAAAATTAGATTGGGATTTGAGATTTTAACCATAAACGGTCCTCTTTGGTATATATAGTGTGTTACTATTGCAATCTTGTACACTTGCAGTGATCACAATAGTAGGAAAGGAGCTACCTTCGTGAGACGATCTACAAGCACCCGTACTGTGTCTTCACCCTTTTGGTTCCTAGGTAGGCCGCTTACGAAATCCATTGCAATATTATTCCACTTCTATTTTTGAATCGAAAGTAGTTGCAACATTCCTGAGAGTTTGCTGTGTTCAGCCTTTACCTGCTGGCAAGTTAAACATTTGGAGACATATTTGGCTAAGTCCCTTTTAAACCCCTGCGCCAATAGGTTTTCTTGAGGTTCTGGTACATGTTATCACCTCCTACATGCATTGTATACTTAGTCTGATGAGCTTCATCCAGTATAGTCCTTCTACTCTGCCCACTCTCTGGTATGCAGACTCTGTCGCCAAGTTTCAATGTGCCTTCGACATCAACTCTGAAATCAGTGTGTTTGCTTTGATTGACACCTTCCATCAGGTCCAAAATCCACTCATCGTGTTTATGTTCATTTCTAATCTACTATAAGAAATTTGGTTGGCAAACCATTGCACATAGTATGCTTGCTTGCCATGTGAAGTTACACTCAAATTGTAGTCACTAATGAGCTCATACATTTGCCCTTTCTCCTCTTTCCTCTTGTTGAACTTTCTACTAAGGGCATTGCTACAATATTTGCCTTCCTTGGATGGTAGTGTAGCTGGAAATCATAGTCTTTTAGAAAATCCATCCACCTCCATTGTCTGAGGTTCAGCTCTTTTTGAGTATAGATATACTTCAGGTTCTTATGATATGAAAACGGGTTGAATCTATCTTCGTAAAGATAGTGCCTCCAAATCATTAAGGCAAACACAATAGCAGCTAGTTCCAAATCATGTGTAGGATAGTTCTGTTTATGGATTTTTAGTTGTCGAGAGGCGTAAGCAATGACTTTCCCCTCTTGCATCAACACAACACCCAATCCATTCTGTAAAGCATCAGTATATAGAGCGTATCCAACGCCATGAGTAGGTGTAACTAAAATAGGAGTCAAAGTCAACCTCTTCTTCAAATCTTGGAAAGATTCCTCGCACTTGTCATCCCAGATGAACTTCTCTCCTTTCTTGGTCAGCTTAGTCATAGGCACAACTAACTTGGAAAAGTCTCGGATAAATCTTTGGTAATATCATGTTAAACCTAAGAAACTTCTTATTTTTGTCACCATTTTTCACTACTTCTAATTAGCACCAAATCCACTTTATTAGGATTAATTGATATCCCTTTGGCTGAAGCTATCTGGCCAAGAAACTTGACTGTCTTCATTCAAAACTCACACTTGTTGAACTTAGCATACAACTCATTTTTCCTCACTATGCCCAGTACAATCTTTAAGTATTCTACGTGTTCATCTTCTAATTTGGAGTAGATTACGATATCATCCACGAAAACCACTAAAAATTGATCCAAATATTATTGGAAGACTCTATTCATTAGGTCCATGAATGCAGTCGGTGCGTTGGTCAAACCAAATGACACTACTATGAACTCAAAATGCCTAGAAACGTGGCTATTTTTGCATTTGGGTGGACTAAATGAAGAAAACTAGCTGTGTTTTGGACGTCTGATCTACGAAGAAAGCGACACAACTCAAATCTGGTTCATAGCTCATCGGATCTGCAACAACCAGCCACCATCTCACTTCAATCTCACCAGATCTACAACCACCTACTTTCAGATCCACTTCAAACCACCGCTCATCGGATCTGGTGAGCTTCGAATTTTTCCCTCTAAATCATGTTCTAACAGTTTTGTCTTAATGTTTTGAAGGATTGAATGTTTGCATTCAATTTTGCAACAAATTAGGGCATCGAATCACAGTTCTGAAAGGGAATGAAAGGAATAAATTATAAGGAAGAGGTATAAGCATTTTAGTTTTACAAATCTTGCATTTAGATAATCATAGAACATTGTTTGCTTGGCCATGAATGCAAAAAACGGGATTTTGAGTGTTTCGATCCCTTCGCATTCGATGCTCACAAATGCAAAACCTTCGCTTTAGTACCACATATGAAGCTTTGCATTTTTATTTATTTCATTTTATTTTTATTTTACGAAGCTCTGCATTTTTGTTTATTTTATCTTATTTTTATTTTACGAAGCTTCGCATTTTTATTTTTTGAATGTCTGAGACTTAGGTTCAACATATTTTTTGATGCGATGGCAAGTTATTATTATTTTTAGGAATGTGTTTTGGAGGCATTAGAGATGGAAGAAAAATAATATTTGTGGAGCCTCTCATCTTGTGAATGACCAACACCAAGAGGTCCATATTTTTGCTATACCTTTACACATGATTTTTATTAAATTATTTGGAGATCTGATTGGTGGAAATCGATATATGTGATTTGGGCCTTGACAAAAAAAAATAATCATATTGGAGAAATTTTATTTGAGAATAAAATATGTATGGGGTTGAGTGTATGAAACCATCAATATTGTCTAAAATAAATTTTAGGTGGACTATGAAGGAGTATAGCTTAATATTTAGAAATCCTATTTTGTTTGATCTTATTTTACGGCTTGATGGAAAAAAGGATTTTTAGAGAGGTCCTATTTTTGAATAAAACATAAAAATAAGGTTTTAGGTGCATGCAAGTCTTAAAGTATTTTATTTATTATAAAGAAGCGGCGAGTCAAGAGTTATTATTTTTTATGTATTATAAGCTATACGAAAATTTAAAATAACAGAAAAATTATTTTCAAAAACATACGTAATTATTTAAGAATCTTTTAAACGTTTGTGAAAGCATCCAAGCCCTAGAATATTTAAGTTTATATGGGTGAGTGGTCAGGATTAGAAATTTATTTTTAAAACTTCTACTTGTAGATTAAGGACCCAAAGGCGGTAATTTCTCTGTAAGGGACTCTACAAGGAGGCACAAGAGACGCGAAAAATATAAAAAAGTGGGTGTGATTACTGTGCTTCCTATTATTTTTTGGATTTTAAATCTTAAACATGATGATTGCTTAATTTAATTACTCATTTAGGAGCATACTAGGATTTATTCTTGAGTGACTATTAATTAGAATGTTTGATTGGATGCTAATATAACATGATGAATGTTTAGTTGTTTGTATGGTTGCATGTTAAGTAATAAGGCATAATTTATTTGCTTTAAACTACATGGATGTTTAGTATAATTAATTTACATTTGTTGGGATTATTATTTATGATACAATGTTTTGCGATGTGATTGTGAAACTAAATAAGATTAAATTAAGACTAAAACCATGTACCGGGGTGATGACTGGCCTTAGGGTGTCATTGTGGGTGTCCTCAACTAGACTGGTTGTGGGGTTGGGTGTCACTTTAGACCTCACGCCCCCACCAGGGTTCCGAAAGGTAACCGACCTTCAGGCGTTATCTCTGAATTCGCTCCTGGACCATGAGGGGGACACCGAGGCCATAAACCCTGCGGTCTTAATTGCGATGAAAAACAATCAAGTGTTTAAAACGCTTTAATGTAATAAAAGTGTTTGCATGTTTAGTATTTTGGTCTAAATAATGCTAGTGATATGTTGTATGATCCATTGGGCTCTCTGCGCTCACCCCACTTTTCTATTTTAGGTGATAGTTGACACAGTGCGAGTTGACTACCTCTAGGCGACTCTGACTTTTGGTGAAACCTCACTGGGGAGTTTGTCATTGTTTTTTAGCGCATTTTATTTTTATACTTAATTGAATAGGGTCTATGCCCCCTTTTTTTTAAACTGATCTTTTATATGTAATGAAAGGTTTTGAATTTATTTTAGAGATTTTTAAATTGTTTGAATTTGAACTTGCAGTTTGTTATTTTATGTGAAATTTCATTGATCCAATTTATGTATACAAAGGTTTTATTTCAAAAAAAAAAATTCACGTCTATTTAAATTGATTTTATCGTTGCTTGAAAGAGAAATGGATAGATAGTGTAGATGGACTTCAATAGTGCTGTGACTCTTGGCAGACGATATGGCGAGGGTTCTCCAGTTGAGTGGGGGCGCCTTCACCGCGCGCAGTCTAAGGGAACCCACTGGACCAAGAGCCAGGGTGTTACACTCAAGTATGACAACTTTTAGTCCTCAATGGTCTACCACATCCAATACCCTAACCTGCACCCGAACCTCAAGATTCAGTGCACATTTTCATTTAAAAAACTTATTTAAAGATTACAAATGCATTTCAAGGTATAATAACATTTCATTTATGAACAAAATAACAAGTAATAATTAAAAAAATATTATTCACAAGGATGCTTAGTTCCCAGTGCTCCTTTCGTAATCGATCATGTCCTACTAACGTTTGATCTTGCATAACCAACAGGATTTTTTTAATATCTACCTAAAATTTAGATCAAATCTAATTTTATGGTCATTGATCAATCAAAGGATTGACTTGGTCAATTATGGTCTATTTATGGATTTAGTCAATTTTTTGTCAATACAATCAACTCTAACTAAACCTAACACTCGCTAACTTGTCTGACCGATAGTGTCAACATGGTCAACAAGGTCAATCAGTGCAATTAAGCCTTTAATATTGAATTGAAATACCAATATCCTATAGCGTCAACACGTGTTCCATTTTTGGTATACATTAACCAGCTATTTCATAAATTTGGCGATCTAATACAGTAAATAGAAAAAATTTAATTATTCTTTATGTTACGCATTTTTCTCAAAAAGTATTTCATAATGTTATACAACATTATACAATATTTCTTATTATTTAACATTATATAATCTTATATACATTTTTCTATATTTATTAATTAATTCTTAAATCGCATAAATACGAATTTAATATATCACTTGACCTCCAAAAATCCTAATTTTAGTGTCAAGAGTTCAGAATTTTATTTTGGACATTTCAATACCCGCCAACTAAAATTTCAGTGTTAACAGGTATACCCCATATGTGTTGACTTTTAATTATCATATAAATTCTTAGGGCCTACATGAGTACAAATAAATATATATTTATGTTTTACTCATTAATCTAAACACAATGATATAT
>JAJIYU010013373.1:0-13883 GCA_030144865.1 Tinospora cordifolia
TATTCTATCTTGTGCATTTCAAAAAATAAAAGACAGTTTATAAAAAATCCATGAGAATATTTTCCCACATAATATTTAAAATTTTAAATCTTTCTAATAACATAAAATCTTTTGCTAGAATATATTTTTCTTAGCATATTTCAATTAAAGGGAATTTTATCTTTTCTTTATTTTGCCTATCTCAGAACACAAATCAAAAGGAAAGCTTCTTTGAATTTATATGTTAAATATTCTATGCAAAACAATTTTGTAAAGATCATGCAACCATCTTTAACTAGATTTTAAATTTCAAATAAAATGCATCTTTTATAAGCAATGAATTCTTTTCTTTATACTCATGTAGCTTGTCAATTTAAAAAGGAATGAAGGCTTCTAAAAGATCTTGATCGGACACAAGAACCTCAAGGATTTGCCTTGTCATTTTTACACTCAATTGTTCCATTACTTTCCATTACTATTTTACGTAATATACATGATAATCAAGCCAAAAAGATTATGTCCTATAAAAAAAATATTGTGTTTAGTTGCTTATAAATATAGAGAAGCTCTAGTGGCTCAAGCAATATTCAGGTTCAAGAATAGCTTTTTTCTTACTATCTAGTGTCTCTTGTATTTTGAGCTTGATCATTCATTGTACTATGAGTGGTTTTTAGCATTGTAAAAAGTTGTGAGAGTAGACTTGAGAGTGTTCATCTAAACTTAGCATGACACGAATAAGGGGTCATTGGTAACTAATCAAAATTATCCAAACTACGCTAACAACTTTGTGCATTCTTTTTATCCTACTTTAATTTACTTCAAAGCATTTTATTTTGATTATTTATCACTATATGGTTTGCACTAATGTGACTCTAGAACTCACAATATCCACTAACCCATATAAGATGAGAAAAATTTACATTATGTCTGAAACTCCTAACACTCTAATGGAAGATCAATCATTTTATTCCATACATATTTAATGTGCACCAGCTGTAAGATTCTAAAACCTAGAAGTTTACTCATTATCATGAATATTATATCGGACACCAATGAGTTCACTCTGTCTTGATACTTATTATAAGAGTAGTTACGTTGTAATGAGGACATGTTAACTTTGTCCATAGATATTTTATCGCGTTTAAGCTAAATTATCTATTTTAGTACTACTTGTGGGGTTAGCTAAAATTTTAATCAGTACTTATGTTTTCTCCAACCCATCCATCTCACGGCTAAATTTTAGTCTTATTTTGAAGTTTTCGTAATAATGTGTCGGGACCCCTTCTCTAAGCTAAGGGCAGCTTGACCGGCACAGTAGCGTGACGAACCCTCTCATGAAGTTGAGTTCACGCGACTACTGTTAAGCCATTTCTAAATCTCAACAATCAGACGATATCAGAATAACTGAAACACTCAAAAGCAAAAGTAAGCAACATACAAAGCGGAAGCATTTCATTACATATTTGTCTAGTCCAAAATACAAGTCTAACCAATTACACTAGTATAATAATGACCAACCTCAAATCAAAGACCAAAAGAAGCAGGAATAGGAATCATCAAGGGACTAGGCGATCACTATGCCTTTTCCTTTATCAACCACTGTAGAACCTGAAATAATGATAGAGTAGTGAGTCTAAAATCAACATGGCTTAGTGAATAGAAAAATCAGCATGTTATCTATAACCAGTATTCCAAAACAATGCATATATGCATGAGCAGTAAAGATGGTATGACATTTGAAAGCATGACATAGTGTGAAACCAGTTATAAATAGTGCAACAGTTTCAGAAAACATCTCAAATCAATGCCAGTTAAAAACATATCCAGGCCAGGTTAACTCAACAAACCCAACCTATGGTCATCGCTCGAGAGGGTCCTAAGTCAAGCGTACTGCCACTCAATCGTGTTGTAAGCTAGGTGTACTCTGCGAATATCCTAACGCCATGCTTGGTTCTCGAGTGCCATGACTCGAGCGGGTCAAAAGCTAGGCGCATTGATCATATGCCCTTACCCCGCACTCAGACCTCGAGTCTAACCTCAATCACATCAAGTACCCCAACTCCGACACTCGGCCCTCGAGCTTATGGTCTCACTACCAGTGTACATCTATACATCTCGAAATCAATTAGATGTATCTAAATCATGTGAAACCATTTAAATCATGTCATTTCATACAAGTTTTATGCAAGGAATAAAAGTCATAGAAAACACCTAAATTAAACTACTTACCTCGGGTCCTGCGCAACGATGTCCTGTCGACAACTGACCCAGTCCTGCAATACTCTCTCGAATTTGCATCAATCATAACTCAAACTCAATTCCACTCATACAATGGCCCAATGTCTAATCTCACTGTCCTTACTTAGCTTCGATCGACCTGAGCCGTTTCCGTCGATCTGTCAAACCTGGTCAACTCTGGTCATCTCTAGTCAATGTGCCCATCTTAGTCACTCTTAGTCAATTTGTGGCCAAATTGGGTCAAAATAGGTCATTTGGACCAAAATTCGGTCAAAATCCCCAAATCCCAACACTTAGTCAAATTTGGGGTTCTTTGATCTCTTACGCAGCGAGCTTGCCGATTTTTCTGCAATCAATCCGTAATTCGAATTTATGCGAAAATTTTCAGATTTCATCTAGATTGTCTAAACTTTCACCATAATTTTATTTCGTGATTGTTGGGCATATTTACTAGGGTTTCTATGTGTGACAACAGAGACTGTAAAAATCTCGTATACCTTGTGACAAGCAGTGACTATTTGCCTGAATTAACCTATCTATCCATATTGGAATGCTCTGAAATTTGGTAAAAAACTTCTAGACATACTTAGGGATCCCTCCACCAAATTTCAGCTCAATCTACCTAGGTTTGGTTAGTAAATTTCATCTCAGAATTTTCCGCCAGATTACAGGAAGTTTCTGGGTTCATAATTTCGACTATCTTCCTAGTATTCATTCTCCCATTAAACCACAATTATATGGGTCATTTCTCGTGTCTAATTGCAGTATGTAGATAACAAAACATTCATTCATCAAGAATACTTAAATTAGTAGCATGTGATGCAAAAATCATGCCCATCATTCTATCAACCTCTCTGCTGCATTTTAAAGGAACACAAGAAATTTTCCTAAGTCCTAGCACTCTAACAAGCATGGCATATTGGTAAGTGTTGTAAATCATATACACAAAGGCTCCAAGCCAAATCTTTATACCTTTCTGGAACCTCTATTTTGAGGTCTAAACACCTCTGGTTTCAATCAGAATGGGTGCCTTTAGGTACTCCAAGTATAGCTCCAAATCTGGTCTCAAACTGATTTTTGTCAGCACTATTGCAACAGTGAATCTAACAGTTAACAACAGTGGCTTATAAAATATATTAAACGTTCCAATTTTTGGTTTCTAACACTTGGATACTTGAATACACATAACAAGGGTTACAATGATGGGTTTTACCTCAGGGATGAGCCTGGAATGGTTCAGATGTAAGCCTTCCCATAGTTGTTCCAACATTGTTCTGTTACATAGCTACAACAGTGAGTATATACCAACTTTAATGGCTAGGAAATCATATGTAAAGCCTCATTTTTCGTTTTTCGACAATTGGAGGTTAGAGCACAACTGAAAATAAAGGGGATGGACTATCTTACCTCTAAAATGGGCTTGAAACAACCTAGGATTTGAAGCTCCAAAGGTGGCCACAACACAAATTTTTCTGGTTTTTCTGGGTTTGAACCCTATGAACAGCCCCTTTTCTCGATGGTTTCAGCTTCAAAAGGTTCCAAAATGGGGCAAGCTGCTTATGGGACTTTTAGGTGGTAGTATAAGCTTCAAGACAAACCAAGATTCAGAGGATTTGGCTAAGAAACGAGGGAGATTCAAGCTTGTGAAGGAAGGTCACAACTGCAGGAATTTTTTTGGGCTTGTGTTCAAAGAGGAGTTTTGTTGTATGGGGGGTGCTTACATGGCAAGATGGAAGTGACATGTGGCCATCTAGGTGGCTCTCAAGCTCCCATGTTGGATGTCAAGTTGGCAACATTCATTAGCCACAATTGAGGCTTTGAATTGATGGGAAAACCATAGATGCAATACCATGGACTTCCATGGTTTAACAGCTGAAAAATCACCAGAAAAGATCTAGAAATTCGAGCAAAAATTGGTGGAAAATCGACCAAAAATTTGCTCAAACACACAAAAAGACAACCAACAGGAGGGCTAGGTTTTTAGGGGGCGCGTTGGCTGGCCTGCATGCCAGGCCCAAGCACTAGGCGCTCGAGCCGCGTCTTTTCGGCCCAGGCCCGCATGGGCTTCCAGCCTATGTGGGCCAGGAATGCCTGGGTCCCAGGTCCCACGCCTTGGGTTGTCAGAGCCTCCCCTCATTACAAAAATTTCGTCATCGAAATCTATAGTGATATAGATAATACAAGTCAAAGGGCAACACTCATTAGCTCAGGGTAGTGGCGGATCATAAAATCCTTCGTCTCCCATGTATCCTGCTCAGCACCATAGAACTGCCAGCGCACCCATACCATCGGTATCTCCTTGTTGCGCAACCTCTTCACAGCTTGGTCTATGATGGCCATAGTCATCTGCTCAAATGTACAGTCTTCTCGCAGCTCAATATGTCTCCAATCAATAACATGCGAGGGATCGGGGTGATATTTCCTCAACATAGAAACATAGAATACATTATGCACACCCGATAGCTGTGGCGGTAATGCTAGCCCATAGGCAACAGGGCCTATCTTCTCAAGGATCTCAAAAGGCTCAATATATCTCGGTGTAAGCTTCCCCGAAATCCCGAATTGTGTTTGCCCCTTGCAAGGCGAAATGCGGAGGAGGACATAGTCGCCAACATCAAACTCAAGGACCCTTCTTCGGTTATCTGCATAACTCTTCTGTCGGTCCTGAGCGGCCTTCATATTCTGCTTAATCTTCTGTATCTTCTCATTTTGTTCTTGTATGAAGGCAGGGCCTAAGACTGCTCTATCACCTATCTTGGCCCAGCAGGTGGGAGACCTGCATGGTCTTCCATATAACGCCTCAAACGGTGCCATCCCAATACTTGACTGGTAACTGTTATTATAAGCAAACTTGCATAGAGCTAAGTGATCTTCCCAACTACCACCAAAATCTAAAACACAAGACCGCAACATATCCTCAAAAATCTGGATCACACGCTCAGACTAGCCATCAGTTTGTGCATGAAATGTTGTCCTAAGGCTCACCCTCGTCCCCAAATGAGTCTGCAATGTCTGCCGAAATCGAGACGTGAACCTTGCATCTCTGTCAGACACAATGGATAGGGAAACTCTGTTGAGCCTCATAATCTCCCTGATATAGAATCAGCTCAATTGCTCCACTGAGTCCTTAGTGTGCATGGGAAGAAAGTGGGCAGACTTCGTTAAACATTCCACAACTACCCAAATAACATCATGTCTCCGCTGTGTACGGGGTAGTCCTGTAACAAAGTCCATAGTGAAGTGTTCCCATTTCCACTCTGGGATAGATAAGGGCTAAAAGGATCCACCAGGTCTATGGTGCTCAGCCTTGACCTGCTAGCATGTATCACATCTCTGAATGAAGACTGCTATATCTTGTTTCATCCCGGGGCACCAATATGTTTGCTTAACATCTTGGTACATCTTATTGGCACCTGGATGAATCACATATCTCTATCAATGTAGCTTCTCGAGCACACCGCGCCTCAGACTAGCATCGTCTGATACCCATAGCCGTCCCCTGAACCTCAGTGCACCCTGTGAATCTAGTGACCACTCTCCTCGAGAAGTGTCATCTTCCCAAGCCCTAAACATATCATAGTCGGTATCACGAGGCTGCCCCTCTGTGATCTCCTGAATCTGAACTGGCTGGGCTAAAATCTATGCACTGACTCTGGCCTTAGTAGATGACGCATGGATACTCATGATCAAAGCATAATCAAGCATCATCCACTCCTGCGACATATGTCTCGCCATGTATGCAGTCTCGACCCCTTTCCTACTCAAAGCATCGACCACTACGTTAGCCTTTCCCAGGTGGTACTCAATGGTGAAATCATAATCTTTCAACAGCTTCATTCATCGCCTCTGTCTCATGTTCAGATCCTTCTGTGAGAACAAATATGTGAGGCTCTTGTGATCTAAATAGAGCGTGAAACGCTCACTAGAAAGGTAATGCCGCCAAATCTTAAGTGCGAATATCACTGCTGCCAGCTCTAAGTCATGTACAAGGTAGTTCTTCTCGTGATCCTTCAACTGTCGATAAGCAAAAGCCACTACCCTGTCATCTTGCATCAATACATAGCCCAAGCCTATCTGTGATGCGTCAGTATATATGGTCAGTTCTTGGTCGAGCTCTGGCAACACTAGTACTGGAGTCGATGTCAATCTCTGCTTAAGCTTAAGAAAGGCTTCCTCGCACCTATCAGTCCATACAAAAGGAGTATCCTTCTTGTTAGCTTCATCATCAGAGCTGTAATCCTTGAGAAGTTCTGGACGAAACAGTGATAATAGCTTGCTAAACCGAAGAAGCTACGGATCTCCGTCACTGTGGTAGGCCTCGGCCAACTGATAACTGCCTTAACCTTAGAGGGGTCCATAGAGATACCCTCAGCTCTAACTATGTGATCCAAAAATTGGACCTCTGGTAGCCAAAACTTGCACTTGCTGGACTTAGCATACAATATATGTTCTCTCAAAGTTTGTACTGCAATCCTCAAGTGCTCGGCATGTTCCTCGTGGAATCTCGAATAAATCAAGATGTCATCGATGAAGATAATAACGAAAGTGTCGAGGTATGGCCGGAACACCCTCTGCATAAGGTCCATAAACATGGCTGGGCCATTAGTTACTCCGAACGACATGACCAAGAACTCATAGTGCCCATATCTAGTGCGAAATGCAGTCTTCGACATATCTTTCTCCCTGACTCTCAACAGATGGCACCCAGATCTCAGATCGATCTTCGAAAATACCTCGGCACCTCTAAGCTGGTCAAATAAGTCATTGATACGTAGGAGGGGATACTTGTTCTTAATCGTCACCTTGTTCAGCTGTCGGTAGTCAATACATAGGCGGAGACTCCCATCCTTCTCCTTAACAAATAATACCGGAGCACCCCAAGGTGACACACTAGGAAAGATGAAACCCTTACTCAACAACTCTTCTAACTAGACCTTCAACTCCTGTAACTCCTTAGGCGCCATGCAGTAAGGAGGAATTGATATAGGTTGTGTCTCTGGAATGATCTCGATAATGAAGTCGATCTCCCGCTTAGGGGGCAAATTGGGTAGGAAAATCTCTAACAATGGGGATCTCATCAATAGATGGTCGTGCAGGTGCCTCATTTATGGTCGTTGAACCCACTAGAGTATGAATCTTGTGCTGCATCACCAATCGACCTTGGGTACTCTGCATGACAGAACTCTACCCTGGAAGACGATAGTGGGTCGGCCTAGAATCTGAAACACAACCCTCTTGGCAAAGCAGTCAAGATATGCCTTGCAGCCAGCCAGTCCATACCGAGTATGGCATCAAACTCAAAAAACTCCAATATTCGAAGGTCTACTATAGTCTCAAAATCCCCCAACTTAAGCACACACCTCTCACAGATCATGTTGGTGTAGATGTGCTCCCCAACGACAGTACTCAACATCAACCAAGTAAAAACCCTAACTGGTCTAAGTCCTAGTCTATCCATAGCACATCCATAAATGAAGGACAAAGTAGAGCTAGCATCAATCAATATATAAACAGATGAATCACAGAGCGAGACGGTACCTTCCACCAAGGTCCTCGTTGAATCTAGGTCAAGCTGGGTGACGGCCTGTGTTCTATCTCTGATAACCGGAGCAGATGAACTAAGACCACCGATAAGAGTCAGATACTCAGCCTTCTTATGTCCACACTGATAACATGTAAGGGGTGGTCTCTGTCTTCCCTGATATGTCTGACCCTGCCGACGGCCCCTGCTTCGACCCCCTGAAAATGTGTTCTGTTACTCTGCTGGTGGTTTTTTCTGTATAAGGATGGCTGCAAGTGCTATTGCCTAGGTGGCCGTCTGGCTGGGAGTGTCGCTCGACTACGTCTCATAATACCTCCTCTTCCTCTGCCTCTGCTGACGACCCCGACCTTGGTAACTTCCAGACCCACCTCTGTGTGATGGCTAAGTCTGCGATGCGGCCTGTTGTTGTGACTGCGACTGAGGGGTACCGCTAGATACTACAAAAATCTCAGGTCGCTCATTCAATCCGTCCATCTCGTACCGTAAGGCCTCTCTCTAGACCTCCTCTAAAGTCTGGGCCCTGGATGTAGAAGTCACCTAACTAATAGCGACCCTCAGCCTCCGTCGATAAAATCTAGCCCTCTTACTCTACTCCAGTTATCAATCCCTCAACATAAGCCTCTAGCTGTAGGAACCGATGTGTGTACTCTTTAACAATCATGGCCCCCTGCCTTCGGCTCAAAAACTCCACCTTCTCACGTTCCCTCTCAGTCTCGGGAACGTAAGCCTTTAGGAACAACTCCCTGAATCGGGCCCAAGTAGCGATCTGACCTTCTATACTCCTCGTGGATCGCCACCATCTAGCAGCCTCATCCTCTAACATATGTGTCGAGAAGAGAACCCAATCTGCCTCAGATAGTCGTAAAGTCTCGGTGTTCTTCTCCATATTGAGCAACCAGTCCTCGGCTATCTCTAAGCTGATGCCGCCCCTAAATGTCGCAGGTGTAGGTCCATGAAATTCTTGAAGAGCCGGGTATGGGCTCTCTCATCTCTCTGTCTGTCCTAGGTCGGGGCTACGAGTGCCACAACTGGTCTAACTGGTGGCTCAGCAGCCAGTGCCATGGGTAGAGCAAGTAGCGCTGCTGGCTCGGTTCTCTGTCTCTTAGCCTCCAGTCAATCTAGCCTCTGCATCAGTAAGGCTATCTGGGCCTGAACAGCCTCATTAAAGGCCTTAATAACTACCTCGAGTCTCTGTATATGGTCTAACTTAGGCTAAGTAGGAGGGGGCGGTGGTGGTGTCGACTCTCTAGGCTCATGTGGTGGTCTGCCCCGCCTAGGTGGTGTCATACCTTGCCGAGGTGGCATATCTATCTGTAGTTTAAATCGGACTATTGGTTATTCATATATTCAAAATAGACCCGACTCTAAAAGTTTACTGGTTATGTTCAAATACATTTTATGATTGTTAGTCCTCTCTTCTTCATTTGAGGATTTGCTTACTTTCACAATCATTTTAATATCGTCTAGGTTCTCCACTTATTTGTGTTTGAACTTGGTTCTGATACCAAGTCTTGTCAGATCTCCTTCTCTAAGCCAATGGCGGCTCGACCGGTACAGTGCCCCGATGAACCCTCTCACCAAGACGAGTTCGCCTGACCACTGTTAAGCCCTTTCCAAATCTCATACAATCAGACGATATGAGAATAATTAGAACACTTAAAAGCAAAAGTAAGCAACAACCAAAGTGAAAGCATTTCATTTACATTATTCATGTCCAAAATATATATTTGACCATTTAGACTAGTACAATAACAACCAACCTCAAATGAAAAGAAAAAGACCAAAAGAAGCTAAGATAGAAGTCGTTAGGGAGTCAGGCAATCACTACAACTTTCTCTTTGTCAGCCGCTGTAGAACCTAAAATGATGATAGAATAGTGAGCCTATAATCAACGTGGCTCAGTGAATAGGAAGTTCAGCATGTCATCCATAACCAATATTTCAAAGCAATGCATGTATACATGAGCAGTAAAGATGATATGACATTCAAAAGCATGACATAGTATAAAAACAGTTATAAATTGTGCAACAGTTTCATAAAGCATATCAAATCCATGATAGTCAAAAACGTATACAGGCTAGGTTAACTCAACAACCCAACCTATGGTCATCGCTCGAGCGGGTCGTAAGTCAGGCGTGCTGGCCACTTGAGCGGGTTGTAACCTGGGTGTGCTTCTCGAACACCCTAACCCCGCACTCGGTCCTCAAGTGTCGTCACTCGAACGGGTCGGAAGCTAGGCACGTTAACCATATGCCCTAACCTCGCGCTCGAACCTTGAGCCCTTGGTCTCACTATTGTGTACATCTAAATATCTCAAAACCAATCAAATGTATTTAAATCTTATAAAATCATTGAAACCATGACATATCATACAAGTTTTATGCAAGGAATAAAAATCACAGAAGATACCTGAGTCAAACTACTCACCTCAGATCCTGCGCACCGATGTCCCATCGACAATTGGCCCAGTCCCGCTATACTTTCTCGAATCTGCATCAATCAAACTCAAATCTCAGTTCTATCCATACAATGACCCAATATCTAATCTCACTGTCCCTACTCAGTTTCAATCGACCCGAGCCATTTCGGTCAATCGGTCAAACCTATTCAATTTTGGTCAACTCAGGTCAATGCGGTCATCCTAGTCACCTTAGGTCAACTCGTGCTCAAATTGGGTCAACATAGGCTATTCAGGTCAAGATTGGGTCAAAAGGGTCAAAATTAGTTCAAAATCTCAAATCCCAACAGTTAGTCAAATTTTGGGTTCTTTGCTCTCTTACGTAGCAAGCTTGCCGATTTTTCGGCGGGCAATCTGTATGTCAAATTTGAACCAAATTTTCCAAGTCTGTTCTAGACTCCTTAAGCCTTCCCCAAAATTTTAAATCATGATTTTAGGACGTCATTTGATAATGTTTTTAACTGAGATTTCAGGGACTATGTATTCTCGGATTCTATATGACAGGCAGTGACTTTTTGCCTAATTTGACCCACTTATGTATATCGGATTGCTTTGAAATTTGGTAGTCATAAACTAGACATGCTTAGAAATCTCTCCACCAAATTTCAAATCAATCCACTAAGGTTTGGCCATTTAATTTAATCTCAGAATTATCAGTTGGATCACAGAAACTTTTGGGTTTACACTTCCTAGTAGTAAATTTTCCAAATTTCCTATGATCAATCCAGCCATTGAATTTGGGTAAAAATTTTCAGATTTGATCTATTCTGTCTAAGCTTTCACCAGGATTTTATTTCGTGATTTTCGTACATTATTTACTAGGATTTCTAGGTGTAATAACAGATACTATAAGAATCTCGTATATCTTGTGACAGATAGTTACTTAGTGAATTAATTAACCTACATTCCAATTTCAGAATGCCCTAAAATTTGGTTCACATGCTAATATCAAGGGACTTCTCTACCATATTTCAGTTCAAATTGCCTTCATATGGTCAGTCAACTAATCCCCCACTTTTCTGTTCATGTAACAGATTATTTTATGATCAAATCCCCTATGGTTTTTGAGTACCTATCAACTCTAATTTTCAACACTAATCTGAGGTCATTCCTTACTGTTTTTCGCAAGAGTTTAGACTTTAGAATCTTGACTAATTAAGTCTCACTCAAAATAGCAAGCAACCCTAATCATATTTGCTCTCAAACATTACTCCAATACATAATGTATATAAGAATGTTTCTGAAAATTTTTCTAAGTCCATAATACCCTAACTAATAAGGCATGTTTCCAAGTATACAAAATCTAAATCACAGAGGCTTTTGGTTTGAAGCTTTTACCCTTTTGTAGTCCCAAGTATGGGGTTCCAAATGTCTCTAGTCTTGGTCCAATTGGTCACCTCTAAGTACTCCAAATACTGCCTTCAATCTGGTTTCAGAGTTAGTTTTCCTGCAGGAACTATTAAACAGTTAGTGAGCAGTTTCTTTTTGGCCCCGTTTTTGACACACTTCCACAGTTTATTTGTTATTTTGTACAAAAGGAAAGTTAAAGTTGATGTTTCAACGTTTACAACAAGCTATCATGCTTCTAAAACGGACCTCGGATGGGGTATGAACCAGCCCTACAAAGTTTAGATCAACACTCCCTTTTCAGTTTTCTAGGTTTGAAACCTTGTGAACAACCCCCTTTCCTAGTGGTTTCAGCTTCAGATGGCTCTAAGATCCAGCAAACCACTTGTGGGACTTCGTAGAGGGTAGTATAAGCTTCAAAACAAGCTAAGATTCGAAGGATTTGGTTAAGAAATGAAGGAGATATGAGTTCATGAAGATGGCTACAGTGATTTGAAAATCTGGAATTTAAACTCAAGAAATGATTTTGTTGCATGGGGGGCTTGCATAGCCACATAGGGTGACAGGTGGCCTCCAAAGTCTCATGTTGGATGCCTAGTTGGCATCATTCATTGGTCACCCCAAAACCATGGATTCCCCTAGTTTTTTAGCTTGAAAAATCACCCAAAAATGTCAAAAATCGAGCAAAAATCGGACAAAAAGACAAAAATAAAAAATTTCATAATTATATCAAAAATTCAATAATTAATCTCAAAAATTATTTCTCTCAAAAAATCACATTTTCCTTATAATCTCATGTATTTTCTCCCCAAAATCACATTTTTCCCCATTATTTCAATTTTCTCCAATAATAATTCAAAACTGAGGAAAATTTAGATAAATCCATGTATTTTCATTAAAATTTTAGAAAATACATACTTTGAACCCAAAAATTTATATGTATAAAATCATGGGTCGTCACATAATTATAATTTTTATAGTTAAATTAGTATTCATTTGACTCTTTCCTCTAATTGAAGAAACCTTATATGATATTTTTCCTTAATAATGAAAATAAGGACATTAAAGTTTTGAATTCAAAACATTATTAACATCACAAAAAAAAAAAAAAAAAAAATTGTAGGATTTTTCTAAAATGTGAAAATGAGGACGTTTTGAGATTTTGAATTCCATTAGTGGTTTCTACTTAGCCCCTTCTTAATAATGTACCTTAAAATGTTAATGGTTTTATTGGGATCCGTTAAAAATAAGTTAAACTTAAAGGATAATATAAAAATATATAAGTATCAAATCAATTGAGTGGATCAAACATATTCAAAGTCAATAATTGGGTGTGTTAATGAGAGCTTATAAGGTCATTGCCATTAGCTTGTAACTTCTATTGTGTTCTATGTTGTTTGTCATTAGTTTAATGTATGTTTACCTAGTGGAAATCTTTTTCCAAGTTTTATTTCATAAATTCACTTGCATAATTTTATGCATTAGATTAGTTGTGTGAAAACAATTCTATAATTGTTTATTCAAACAATGCATGTTTTACAAAGTCAATAAGAATGACCTTCAAACAAATGCTTGACTTTATATGAAAAACATTTCTCAACTATAGTTGATCGTTTCGACCTTTTTTTGACTTGATAAAATGTTGCATATCACATGTTTTTCAGAGAGTGTTTTTCCCTAAAATCAAAATTGCTTGTTTTAAACAATGTTTCATGATTTAGCACTCCATACAAGGAACACGCCCTACATATATATATGATCTCAAAAATCTATAAATTACATCAAATGTGCTCCTTATTTGTTTGGTAAGATTATCCAGGTTTTTTCTTTCTTTGAGAATTGGATGAAGCAAGCTTCATCAAATGAAGCACACTCTATGTTAAAAATGTGCAAAAGTCACTCAGTTTCATGATGAAGCACACTCCATGTATGAAACATACTTCATCATGAACAAACTACACATGATGAAACTTGCTTCATTATAAATTGGTTGTGCATTAAGCACGCTCCATTTCGTAAAACAAGTTTTATTACTTTCTATGTAAAAATAATATTTTGGCACAATAAACACACTCCATGTTATGTTCTATAAATGAAATATTTGTCATTTTCATTTCAACTTTTTGAGAATTTGAGATAACGTTTATACTTTTGTTCTATAATCTTCACTTAGTTTTTTTTTTTTGAATATTTTTTATTTCCAAATCCTTTATACGAGTTTTCTTTAATCTTTGAAAATCAAATCAAATAAATAGTCTTACATTTACTTGTTCATCAAGTTGTCTCTTAAGCTTAGTTTTATTTTATATTTCATTTCTT
>JAJIYU010013374.1:0-13952 GCA_030144865.1 Tinospora cordifolia
TTAAACATCTAAATCATTATTTCAATTCAAACAAACCAAGCATATCAAACACTTTTGTACATTAGGCGATTCAAACAAATTTCTTGTTTATGGTTGACATTCAGACCGAAAAAGTTTAATCTCTATGTTCCACATCATAAGGAGAGAGAATGACAAACGAAAACTCAAACCCCAATATCTATGAAGTGGGATCACTCTTGGAAACCCAGTTCAAAATCGACAATGATAAATCGACAAGCCAGGTCGAGGGGTGGAACACACACGATGACACTATACAGTCCCATCCCACCTGTACGTGGATTGAATCATTATTTAATCTTTTCTTAGTGATAAAACACATAATATCGGATTAAACCATCGATGTAACATATACAAAACATGAATCATTAAATATTTATTCATGGCACAGTTCATGTATAACATGCATCAATATTCTTTATTTCTAAACATGCATAACATGTATATTCATGGCACATCAAATAAATAAAGCATGCATATTAAAGCATATATTCAATTAATCATCTTCAAAACATTATCACACATGCAAGACTTATTCAAATTAAAATAAAGAAGTAGAAGTTAAAAGTCACTTTCACCTTAAATACGTTTCTTCTGCACACCTCTGAAATCTGACAGAGTTCCGTTACTTCAAAGCTTCCAAACACTCAAAAACTCTCAAGAACACTCAAGAACAGTTCAAGATTACTCAAGAACTGAGGGGATTGTCAAGAAGAAGGCTAGAAAGAGTCAAGAGGGACTAGTATGCTCTTGATTTGGGATGAACACAATGAGAGCATTAGGGGTTCGTTATATAGAGTTCAAAATAGTGTAGAATGGAAAGTTTCTAGTGTTCTCCTTGTAGGAAACTTGCTAATTATTCAAATTTTCGTGCCCTGCCAAGTATAAAAAAATAGCAAGCGTGTTTTAGATAATTTTTTTGGAATTTTTTGGATTTTAGAAACATTTTTTTTGAATTTTTGGATGGATTTTCGGTTGATTTATTCGGGTTTTTTGTTTTTATTTCGGAGCGTTCGATCCAAGTCGTCGGATTGTTCTCAATCGCAATGGCATATCATAGATCGTGTGGGTTCGATCTGGGCTGTTGGATTTTCCTGGAGCACAGCATTCGGTTCGCGATCGATCGGAACGCATCTTTCTGGGCCGTCAGATGCGCATCAATCGCGGTGTGCGGATCTCGATTATGATCAACGAATTTCGTCCAGTCCGTCGGATGATCCTCGATTGTGGTGCGTTCGCGATCTCCAACTGCGCCTCTAATCTGGCCCTTTGGATGTTCCTCGATCGCAGCACGTTCGCGATCAATGATCGCGCCTGAGCCATGAACAGTTGGATCTGATGGATTGAACGTGGGTTGTTGGATTTTGCTGATTCGGTGCATCTGGGCGCCGGTTTTGGTTTGATCTCGTTTGTTGGATCTGGCAGATCGTTTGTGGATTGTTGGATTTTAGTGATTCGGTGTATTTGGGCGTTTGGTGCAGTTTTGATCCTGACCGTAAGATCTTAGATCGTGCGGATGATGTATTTCTGGCCGTTGGATGTAGTTTCTAATACCAAAATCACTTTTTAAGGTTGCTATTACCTGAAATTTAGCAACTATACACTTTCTAATTAATGAAAACTTGGTTGTATTGCACAAATCATTCTATTTCATGGAATTACTAATATTTTTCCCTTTCCAATTCTTTAATTTTGTATTTATTAGATATTTTTTCTTTAATATTTCCAATTAATAATCTCTATTTCTCTATATTTTTCATTTCATTATTTTCACATACATTTTATATTCCTTTCATTATTTATGTAATTATAAATTGATACTTATATAATATTATACTTATTTTAGATAAATATACAATATTTTTATTAAATAAAAATGTTATAAATTTACACATATTAATCTTTATACATTCAATTATTTATTTATTTCTATATTATGATATTATTTTAGCACCCACATATTATTCATACTTATATCATATAATAATAATATTATTATTTTTACCACCATAACAAATATTTAAATACTTGTCTTAATCTAATATTTGCCTTTCATATTCACATATATCCGTGATTATTATTAATTCTCGGATAGCAAGGTTTTCCAATTAATTTAATTTAATTAATTTCATACTTTAGAGTATACACAATTTATCTCTAAAAATGGTATAAATTTCTCAAAGCTGAATTACTTTATTTAATTTCGTTCATCGAATTTCGTACAAATCTTCGGGATATTACAACCCAAATCATGCTGATCATGTGCGCACCACAAGGGAAAGAACCAAAATAGAAAGTTGCCTTGCTCACCAAAATCCAAGAATAGAAGTTCCTAAGTTTTGTGAGCACTTTAGAAACTTGACACACAAGGGAAGGCCAAAAATAGAAGTTTCCTTAACTAATATGCAGACCAGACTTGATGCACCAAAGCAGGAGGAAATTAGAAAGATTCATTGCTCATAAACCATGCTATCTTGATGCCCAAAGAGGAGGAACCCAATATAGAAAGAATCCCATTCTCAATCTTGATGTCCTAGAGAGGTAATAAGAGTTTCCAATATTGATAGTTGTTGATTTTGTGCTCACCAAATCATGCACACACAAGAGGAAGGAATGGAAATGGGAAAGAATCTTATCCTTAACGCCAAAAAGGATATTTGTTCCAAAATAGAAGTATTCCTAATGCACACAAGTGCTTGGCACACAAGAAAAGAAAATGGGAATGTTTCCTTGCCTACTGTTGACGCACAAGAAAGAGAAATTAGAGAAAAGTAAAAAGTTTCCCAAGCCAAGATTGTGTTCACACATGAAAAGGAAACCCTCAAAAACCACTTGGCTAAACCATGGTTGTGTGCACACAGGAGAGGAAACCCTAGTAGTCACACATGCCAAAACGTCCACACAAGAGAGATGGAAAGATTCCCTATGGGAGCACACTCCAAACCGTCCCCTATTACCTTAAAACCTATATAAAGGCCCCTTGTACTCTCATTCTCTTCATCCCAAAACAAGAACCCATAAGATCCCTTTTGTTTTCTCTAGTCTCTCTCTCTTGTCACCTCTTTTTAATTCTTGAGTGTTCTTGAGTGTGAACAACTCATTTCTTGAGTGTTTTTGAAGGTTTGAACGTCTTGAAGTATTGAAGTGTTGCTAGATTTTTGAATTTTGATCAATTGAGGTAAAAGTGATTTCTAAACTTCTTCTTTGTTGTTTTAAATTAATTAGATGTTCATGCATGTGTTAGATTCAGTTTTTCATGCATATTTTAATTACAGTTTAGTATATATGACATGTTCAATCATCATTAGACCATGCCAGGTTTAGATCTCACATACTTAGGTATATTTTGAAGAATGATGCATGTTATGTAACGTTTCATGTTTTTGATGTTGATATGATCATCATGTTAAATTTATGTAACTTAGCTAATGATCCATGTATGTCTGATTAAAGAAAGAGGAATAAAGATAAGAACCACGTACTGTCACAGTAATCCACAGAGATTACTATGGGTGTTCTTTACATATGATCAATTCATATTGGTAATATAACGACCCATATTTTTAGACATTGAGTCGACGGGTACGAAATATATTTTTATGTATCAATTAATGAATAATGAATAAAAATATATGATTTTATGGGTATTGTATTAATTAATGTGTATTAAATGAGAAAATAAAATAAATCATTAATGATTTAATATTAATAAAAGTAAATATTTTGTAGTAGGAAATTATTTAGTGATGAAATGACTTAATTCTGTACATTAATTCTTTCATATAAATATATATTGAGGTATGTATATGTGTGTATAAAGATATATTTATGCACACACACACACACACACACAGATATATATATATATATATATATATATGTGTGTGTGTGTGTGTGTGTGTGTGTGTGTTTGTGTGTGTGAGTGTGAAAGAGAGATAAATGAGGTGATTGGTTGGAAAAAAAAAAGAATTAATAAAATGCATAAAAAAGAGATATTAAGGATGAAGTGGATGGATAAGGAAGAATTGAGATTATCTTGACATTAATTGTGGTGGGACCCACCCAAATCTTTTGCTATATAAACCTTTGCTCATTCCCTCATTTCTCACTCAACTCATCTGGGAAAGGGAGAAAGAATAAGAGAAAGAGGAAACAGAAATAAGGAGAGAAAAAGAGGGAAAAAGAAAAGAAAGTAAAAAAAAGAAGAAAATGAAAGAAAATAAGAAAATAAAAGTTGCACATTTTCGAGGATCCGACACTTTGAATAACTTATTTTTACATTTTTTCAATTCAGAATTGATATGAAAATAATATATTATAATTTTTTTAGTGTAGTTTTTAATAATAGTGTTAGCCAATTGTGTAGTCCAAAATTAGGATGTACTTTTTTTAGGAGTAAAAATGCACAATATATATATATGTATCATTGTGTTCAGATCAACGAGTAAAATATAGATGTATGCCTTATTTGTACTCATGTCATAAGAATTTATATGGTAATTGAAAGTCGACACATAGGGGGTATACTTATTAACACTGAAATTTGAGTAGGCACATACTGAAATGACCATAATAAAATTTTGGACTCAATGACATTAAAATTAGGATTTTTGGATATCAATAAGTATATTAAATTTGCATTTATGTAATTGAAAAAAAACAATGTATAGATTAATATTATATATATATATATATATATATATATATAATGTTATATAACTGAATATGTAATGTTATAAATATAACATTATCTATAATTAATGTTGTGTAGAATTGTGAATTACTTCACATGAAAAAATGGGTAACACAGAAAATAATTAATTTTTCCTATTTATTGTATATTACAGTAAATTTTTGAAGAGGTTACGTAGTGTATACCAAAAGCGAAACACGTGTTGACAATGTGAGCTTTTGGTATTTGACTCAATATTGGGAGATGCGATCGACGACTAGGAAAACTTCGAGAATTGATCTAGTCTGTGAGTAGTAATTTGATGTTTATAATTGTTACATAATTATGTGCCACATGCATTGTATATTCCATTGAGACGAGGCCTCTTGGGGGGACTTGTGTTTGAGTCTTACCAGGAACAAAACCTACTACCTGGTCGGCCCCTTGTGTGGGGAGGTGTCAAAATGTGAGACAATATCAACTCATTAGCATTGGCCAATATGCCACTCTAATTGCGATGAGGCCTGAGATACGAGTACATATCTTCAGATGTATTGACGTGGTCTCAGGATGAGAGGTTCCAAGGTGCGGACATTGGATCATGATAGTCTTGAGATAAAGATGATCGACAGATCTTCAAATGTGTCGACCTGGCTTCAAGATGAAATGTTTTGAGGTGCGGACATTGGATCGTGATAGCTTTGAGATAGGACTGATTGACGAGTCTTCAGATGTGTTGACCTAGCCTAGTAATGAGAGGTTCCGAGGTGCAGACATTGGACTGTGATGGTCCTAAGATAAGAGTGGTACATTATTACACTCTATGGATATATTTAGAGTGGTGCATGGCACACTCTACTGGTGCATGGGTGGTGACCGTACCACTTGGTCGGTGGGCCACGGTCATCGAGATACGATAGTATGGCCTGGTCGGTGGGACATGATTGATGATTGATATCGTAGTATGGCCTGGACGATGGTCACGTCCGTTCAAAATGCTAATATGACCAAAGGATCCTTAAAATGAAAGAAGGGTGCCGAATTTAAATACTAGACCCTTGAATCATAGCATATTTCATGGCATATTTCAAGGCATATTAGGTTGTTGCATTTCTATATGAGTGATTTTACATGCTATTCATTGTTGCATTTTATTTGAATGCTTTAAATGTTGCTTGTTGCATCGCATGTAGAATGCTAGACTTAAGTAGATGTATCTATTGCTACTTAATGGGCTCATGTGGATATCGAGCTCACTACTCTTACTATTTTAGGTTCATCAAGTGTGGATAAGGGGAAGCACGTGTTGTACGCATGATCTTTTCCAGCCTATCCATAGTAGGTTATTTTGTTATTTTGCTATTTTGGTATTTTAAATCAGTATGTACAAGTCTTGAAAAAATTGTAAAGTTGAATTGAACTCTATAATGTAATTAATGTTAAAGACTTCTGCTATTGTTACATTATTTCGCTTAATTTTGTTATTGTTGCACTCTAAATACTCTAAATGTTTTGATGGTAGCATTTAACAGTAGTCAACAAGTTTGACCGAAGAGTAGACTTGTCTAACTATTGTGTTTGTTGAGCCACCCGTACGAGGTTTCAGAATGGGGTGCCCACAATGTTGGTATCAGAGCCCACAAAATTATTTTCCAAAGTTGGAATTAAGAGAAAATATATGAGTCCAAAAAGTTTTATTTTTCAAAACTTATTTTCTAAAATATATTGTATAATAGTGGTAAAATAGGCCTTAGGGGTGGTATGTTTCTAATGTTTGACATTAATAAATGATTGTATGGATTGCAAACTTAGATGCCACCTAGACGTTGTAGACCACGGGGGTACCACAAGATCCTGATATGTATCGACGCTGTAGACCACAATGGGTACCGCAAGATGCCACCTAGATGTTGTAGACCACGGCGGGCACGACCTTTACCACCACGACCTATAAGGCCTGATATGTATTAACGGCTTGAAGATCTTATTTGGACCCAAGGGGAGTTGATCCAATCCTTTAGCGCTGCACTACATTAGAGGATAGACGGGGTCGTGGCTAATATGCAGCGACGAACACCTCTTGCAACTCCTATTCCACTGGTAGTCGAGCCAGTTGATGGGGATGATGATGATGATGAGTCTGAAGAGGAGATTGAGGCTCCTTAAAGGCACTGTAGAGAGAAACAAAGGAGAGAAATTTCACATGAGAGACTGTTGAAGAAGTTTGTGGACCTAAAAACCCAGTCATATTGGGCTGGTGTTAATCTGGAGCAAGTAGAGGACTGACTGTTGAATGTTGAGAAGATAACATGATCGATGAAGCTATCTGAAGAAAATTAGGTGTTGTTCTCTGCCCATACATTAGAGGGTGATGCCGCTAATTGGTGGTAATCAGTTTTAGCTACTGAGCGCTTGGTTTAGACTTGGGCAAGATTTAGAGAGTTATTTTTGAAGACCTTTGTTCCTAGTTCTGCCACAGAGCACAGAAAGATGGAGCTGTTAGCCTTGCGACAGGGCAATATGACAGTCCAAGAGTACACTTATAGATTCATTCATCTAGAGTCTTTTGCTCTATGGCTGGTTGCTAATAAAGTAGAAAGGATGAATTTTATTGCCGGGGGTTGAACAGTGATATTTGACGGACGATACACAATTCTAGGTTTGAGTCTCTAAAGCGCCGAGCTTTGAGATATGAGGTGGACAGTAAGGATAAGCCAGTACATGTTCAGATTGTCCCAAGCAATACCATGTAGATTTCAGCGCAAACTCCCAGTCACCACGGACAGTGACAAAAGAATAGGTGTTACAGGAAGGGGAAGCTTGTTACGGGATTGGCTAGCACCCCACAAATCCAGTCTACCACAACAATGGTAGTTGTAGCCACCCCTATTCAAACATTTGAGCCACACATGGCAGTACAACCGAGAGGCAAAAGCCATAGAGGAGGCCAAGGTAGGGTAGGCAAAGGCTTCGAATACAGGCCATCGACACTAGTAGTACAGATGGGCTAGCCGACACGGACAGGACAAGTTGTAAAGAGACAACCTTTCACCTATTATTAGTGTGGGCAGATTGGGCACAAGAGATCGAAGTGTCCTACCTTGTCAGCCCAACCGATGGTCTAGCAGGGATGTAGAAAGAGAGCCCAGGCAGTCACTCAGCCTGATCCGGAGGCTACCAAGACTTTGGTAGAGGGTACCATCTCTATTTTAGATTCCATTTTATATGTGTTGATTGATGTTGGCTCTACCTTGTCATTTATATCTAAACCTACTATTGATAGATTAAAACTTAAACCAGTTAGGGCATCCACTTGGCTTATATTAAATACAGCCGTTGGGGGCGTAGTTACCCCAATATGATTTGTGAGCATTGTATGATTCGTATCGGTGACCTAGAGACAGTGGTAGATATGTGGATATTATGATTTTTGGAGTTTGATGCCATTCTAGGCATGGACTGGCTAGCTGCTTATCACGCTTATGTTGATTGTTATGTTAAGCGTGTAGTATTCCAGATCCCAAATCGACTTGTGGTGGAGTTCCAGGGTAGAGGTTCAAATAAACCTAGCACATAGGGCATATTAGCGACACTAGTGGAGACGTGTGCCTCAATTAGTGTGGTTGCCACAGATACTGGTGAACTTCCAAGTAGAGACTTGGGGATATTCTTATGGTATGTGAGTTCACGAGGTATTTCCTGATGATCTACTCAGCTTGCGTCCTAAGCGAGAGATCGATTTTGTCATTAAGTTGGTTTCGGGGACAGAGCCAATCTCAATTGCTCCTTACCATCTAACACCTAAGGAATTACAAGAGTTGAAGGTTCAGCTAGAAGAATTGTTGGGCAATGGTTTTATTTGACCTATCATGTCACCCTGGGGAGCTCTTGTGTTATCTGTAAGAAAGAAATATGAGAGTCTCCACTTGTGCGTCGACCATAGATAGTTGAATAGGGTGAATATAAAGAATAAATACCCTCTTCCTTGGATTGATGATTTGTTTGATCAGCTTAAGGGTGCTAGAGTATTCTCAAAGATTGATTTGTATTTGGGGTACCATTAGCTACGTGTTAGGGAGGAGGATGTACCAAAAATAGCTTTTCGGACTCGTTATGGGCACTATGAGTTCCTAGTTATGCCATTTGGCGTAACGAATGCCCCAATGATGTTCATGGACTTGATGCGGCAGGTGTTCAAGCCTTATCTTGATCAGTTTGTGATCATATTCATTAATTACATTCTGATCTATTTGAGGTCTAGATAGGAACATACAGAACATCTTTAAGTAGTCTTACAGACTTTGAAGGAACACTGCCTGTATGCAAAGCTGAGTAAGTGTGACTTCTGGTTGACAGAGGTTAAGTTTTTGGGTCATGTGGTTGCAGCCGAGGGTATCTCTGTTGATCCGGCCAAGGTTGAAGCGATTGTTGATTGCCTTAAACTTACCACAGTGACCGAGATTCACAGTTTTCTAGGTTTAGCAGGTTACTATCAGAGATTTGTACAGAATTTCTCCCACATTGCAGCACCAATGACTAAGCTAACCTAGAAGAATGTACATTTTGTATGGATCGATAACTATGAGCATGCCTTTGTTGAGCTTAAACAAAGGTTGATAGCTGCGCCAGTTCTTGTTTTGCCAAAACTAGGTCAAGAATTAGTGACTTATATTGATGCATTAGGATTAGGCCTTGGTTGTGTGCTCATGCAAAATGACAAAGTAATAGCCAATGCTTCTAGATAGTTAAAAGTTCACGAGAAGAACTATCCTATCCATGATCTAGAACTAGCAACTATTGATTTTGCACTCAAGATTTGGCGACATTATCTTTATGGTGAGCGATTCATGTTGTATTTAGATCACAAGAGCCTCAAGTATCTGTTTTCTTAAAAAGATCATAATATGAGGCAAAGGAGGTGGATGGAATTGTTAAAAGATTATGACTTTAGCATTGAATACCATCTTGGGAAGGCTAATGTTGTGGCTGATGCACTTAGTAGGAAACAAGTCGAGATTGCTTGTATGGCTAGACATATGTCTCTAGAGTGGAGGATGATTGGTTTTG
This sequence comes from Tinospora cordifolia, assembly GCA_030144865.1. Taxonomy (NCBI): domain Eukaryota; kingdom Viridiplantae; phylum Streptophyta; class Magnoliopsida; order Ranunculales; family Menispermaceae; genus Tinospora; species Tinospora cordifolia. The sequence continues at coordinate 9,758 of JAJIYU010013374.1, forward strand.
TGATAGTGATGAGTATCCATGAGACTTTGATCGAGACTAGAGTTAGTGCATAGATGAGAGCCCAGCCAATTTTGCTTATTGAGATCATGGAGGTGCAGCCTTCTGATTCTGATAATGTGATGTTTCGAAAGTGGGCAGACGACACTTCTTGTGTGGAGTGGTCGATTGACAGTGATGATGCATTAACATTTAGGGGACAATTGTGGGTACTAGCTAACCTCACCTGAGACTAGGAGTACTAGCAGAGTTGTTCGAAGTATACCGTTTATCCAGGCACCAATAAGATGTATCAGGATGTTCGACGTTCTTATTGGTGGCTAGGGATGAAGTGAGATATTGCAGCCTTTCTATAGAGATATGACACGTGTGAGCAGGTTAAAGCTGAGCACCAGAGACTTAGTGGTTTGTTACAGCCCTTGGCTATCCCCAAGTGGAAATGGGAGCACATTACTATAGACTTTGCGATGGGTTTACCCTAGACTTAGCGAAGACATAATGTTATTTGGGTTATTGCGGACAGACTGACTAAGTCTGTTCATTTCCTCCCGATTCACACTAGGGATTATGTTGAAAGGCTGAGTCGACTGTATATCTGAGAAGTTGTGAGATTAAATGGGGTCCCAGTGTCCATTGTGTCTGACAGAGATGTTCGGTTTACATCCAATTTTTTGTAGAGCTTGCAGAGTTAGTTGGGGACTAGAGAAAACTTGAGCATAGCCTTCCATCCACAAACTGATGGTTAGTTTGAGAGAGTGATCTAGATTTTGGAGGATATGTTCTGTGCATGTCTTTGATTTTGGTTGTAGTTGAGAGGATCATTTGGCGTTGTGAGAGTTTGCATATAATAACAGCTATTAGTTGAGTATCGGCATGACATCGTTTGAGGTAGTATATGATCAACCTTACTGGTTGCCAATTTGTTGGGCCGAGGTTGGTAACATAACAGTTTTTTGCCCTACTTTTGTACAGGAGCAAAATGAGAGAATTCAGCAAATCCGTCAAAAGGTGAAGGCAGCTCAAGACAGACAGAAGAGTTATGCAGATAACCGAAGGAAGGTCCTTGAGTTTGATCTTAGTGATCATGCACTGCTTTGGGTTTTTTCTCGAAAAGGGCAGACTTGGTTTGACATTTTAGGGAAACTCGCTTTGAGATACATTAGACCTTTCGAGATTCTTGAGAGAATCAGTCTTGTTGCATACCGATTGGCATTGCCGCCTCAGTTAGCAGGAGTACATAATGTATTTCATGTGTCAATGTTGAGGAAGTATTACCCCGATCCCTTGCATGTGAAGGACTGGAGACATGTTGAGTCACAAGAGGATCGTTAATACGATGAGGCTCTGGTAGCTATTATTAATCGAGCCATAAAAAAAACTGTGTAACAAAGAGATATTGGTGGTACGTGTACGTTGGCAGTTTCATGGTGTCGAGCAGGACATCTGGGAGTGAGAGGACTATATGACAAGTCACTTTTCTGATATTATGAGAGTTACTTCTTGATTTTTGTTATCTTAGTAAATTTCGAGGACGAAATTTGTTCTCAAGAGGGGAGGCTATAACAACCTATATTTTTAGACATTGAGTTGACGAGTATGACATATATTTTCATGTATCAATTAATGAATTATAAATAAAAATATATGATTTTACGGGTATTGTATTAATTAATTTGTGTATTAAATGAGAAAATAAAATAAATAAATAATGATGTAATATTAATAAAAGTAAATATTTTGTAGTAGGAGATTATTCGATGATGAAATGAATTAATCCCATACATTAATTCTTTCATATATATGTGTGTGTGTGTGATAAATGAGGTCCTTGGTTGGAAAAAAAAAAGAATTAATAAAATGCATAAAAAGAGATAATAAGGATGAAGTGGATGGATAAGGAAGAGTTGAGATTATCGTGACATTAATTGTCGTGAGACCCACCCAAATCCTTTGCTATATAAACCTTTGCTCATTCCCTCATTTCTCTTCTGGGAAAGGGAGAAAGAATAAGAGAAAGAGGAAACATAAATAAAGAGAGAAAAAACAAGAAAAAAGAAAAGAAAGTAAAAAAAAAAGAAGAAAAGAAAAGTTGTACACTTTTGAGGATCTGACACTTTGGATAACTTATTTTTACCTCTTTTTAATTTGGAATTGATATGAAAAATAATATATTATAATTTTTTAGTGTAGGTTTTAATAATAGTGTTAGTCAATTGTGTAGTCCAAAATTAGGGTATATTTTTCTTAGGAGTAAAAATAGACAATATATGTATATATATATATCACTGTGTTCAAATCAACGAGCGGAATATAAATATATGTTTTATTTGTACCCATATGAATCCTAAGAATTTATATGGTAATTGAAAGTTGACACATAGGGGGTATGCCTATTAACACTGAAATTTGAGTAGGCGGGTACTAAAATGACCAGAATGAAATTTTGGTCTCAATGACACTAAAAATAAAATTTTTGGAGATCAATAGGTATATTAAATTTGCATTTATGCACTTGAAAAGGAAATGTATAGATTAATATATATACATATAACTAATTATGTAATGTTATAAATATATCATTATCTATAATTAATGTTGTATAACATTATAAATTACTTCACATGAAAAAATATGCAACATAAAAAATAATTAATTTTTTCTATTTATTGTATATTACAACAAATTTGTGAAGAGGTTACGTAGTATATACCAACAGCGAAACACGTGTTAACAGTGTGAGCTTTTGGTACTTGACTCAATATTGGGAGATGTGACTAGCGACTGAGAGAAAGTTGGCAGTTGATCTTGCCTGTGAGTAGTAATTTGATGTATTTATTTAATCTTTTATTTTACTTATGGTTCTTACATAATTGTGTGCCACATGCATTGCATATTGCATTGAGACGAGGCCTCTTGGGGGGACTTGTGTTTGAATCTTGCTAGGAACAAAACCCACTACCTAGTTAGCCCCTTGTGTAGGCAAGGTGTCAAAATGTGGGACGATATTGGCTCACTAGCGTTGGCCAATATGCCACTCTGATTGAAACAAGACCTTAGATACGAGTACAAATCTTCAGATATGCTAATTTGGCCTCAAGATGAGAGGTTCAGAGGTGCAGTCATTGAATCATGATAGTCCTAAGATGGAGATGATCGATAAATCTTTAGATGTGTTGACCTAGCCTCAAGATGAGAGGTTCCAAGGTGGGGACATTGGATCATGATAGCTCTAAGATAGGACTGATCGACGGGTCCTTAGATGTGCTGACCTAACCTACTAATGAGAAGTTCTGAGGTGCAGACATTAGACTGTGATAGTCCTAAGATAAGAGTGGTACGTTAGTACAGTCTATGAATATTTTTAGAGTGGTGCATGGCACACTCTATTGGTTCGTGGGTTGCGACTGTACCACTTGGTCCGTGGGCCACGATCGTCGAGATATGACAATATGGCCTAGTCGGTGGGCCAAAATCGACAATTGATATCGCAGTATGGCCTAAACGATGGTTATATCCATTCAGAATGACAGTATGACCAAAGGATCCTTAAAATGAAAGAAGGGTGTCGAGTTTAGATATTGGACCCTTAAATCATGGCATATTAGGTTGTTGCATTTCTATATGAGTGATTTTACGTGCTATTCATTATTGCATTCTATTTGAATGCTTGAAATCTTGCCTGTTGCATTGCATGTAGAATGTTAGACTTAAGTAGATATATCTATTGCCACTCACTAGGCTCATGTGGATATCGAGCTCACTACTCTTAATATTTTAGGTTCATCCGATGTGGATAAGGGGAAGGGTGTGTTGTATGCATGATCTTTTCTAGCCTATCCATAGTAGGTTGTTTTGTTATTTTGCTATTTTGGTGTTTTAAATCAGTATGTACAAGTTTTGAAAAAAAAATGTAAAGTTGAACTGGACTCTATAATGTAATTAATGTTAAAGACTTCTGGTGTTGTTACATTATTCCACTTAACTTGTTATTGTTGCATTTTGAATACCATAAATATTTTGATGGTAAGGCTTAACAGTAGTTGCAAGTTTGACTGAGGAGTAGACTTGTCTGACTATTGTGCCAGTTGGGCCACCCTATGAGGTTTTAAAATGGGGTCCCCACAGGTAATGTCCCAAAATACTTGGAATATGGGTTGGCGCTAAGTCTAATGAAGTTTGGCTTAAAGGAATGCCTCTT